>BQNB010046942.1:0-20111 GCA_026074375.1 Tanacetum coccineum | reverse complement strand
TCCAGGAATTGGCAACCTTATGTCCTACTATGGTGCCAGATTCTGAGAAAATGATAGAAGTTTTCATCGGGGGATTGCCTCAAAGTATTAAAGGGAATGTTACCACCTCTAAACCTCAAACTCTAGAGCAAGCCATTAACATAGCCTAGAGGCTAATGGATCAAGTAACAAAGCACACCCCGGTGCAAGTATCAAGTGATCACAAACGAAAGTTTGACGACAGAAGAACTTTCAACAACAACAACTACCGCAACGATAATAACAACAACTACCGTAACACCAACACCAACAACCGCTACAATAATCACCAACCACGACAGAACAGAAGATAGGAAACCTTCAGGTCTTATGTTGTAACTCCAACTAAAAACAATAGGTATATTGGAAACCGTCCCTTGTGTAAGAAATGTACTCTGCATCACACAGGACCTTGCACTGTTAAGTGTAATACTTGTAACAAGGTGGTCCGTCTGACCAAGAACTGCAAAAACAAAGGGCCAGCCACTGGAAGTAATCTGCTACCAGTGACAGTTACTTGCCATGCCTGTGAAGAGAAAGGGCATTATACAAATCAGTGCCGAAAGACCACCACCAACAATGCCCTAGGAAGAAGCTACACGCTAATGATAGGAAAGCTCATCAAAACCCAACGATAGTCACGGTATGTACCTTCCTAAACCAACATCTAGCTAGAGTATTATTTGATTTTGGAGCCGATAAAAGCTTCGTATCCATATCTCTTGCCTCTAAGCTAAATATTCCACCCATTACAATAGATACCTTTTACGATATCGAAATGGCTGACGGAAACTTAGTAAGCACAAACACCGTTATTCAGGGTGCAATCCTGACCTTGTTAAACCAACCTTTCAAAATTGATCTTATGCCGATTAAACTCGGTAGTTTCGACGTCGTCATTGGTATGGATTGGTTATCCAAGTATCATGCTAGGATCATCTGTGACGAGAAAGTCATCCACATTCCCATCGACGGTGAAACATTAATCATTCAAGGTGACCGAAGTAAAACCCGACTAAATCTCATATCCTGTATAAAAACCGAAAGGTATATATCCAGGGGATGTCAAGTTTTCGTAGCCCAAATAATGGAAAAGAAGTCGGACGAGAAATGACTAGAAGACATACCGGTAGTCAGAGAATTCCCAAAAGTTTTTCCTGAAGATCTACCTGGCCTTCCTCCCGTTCGTCAAGTAGAATTTCAAATCGATTTAATTCCAGGAGCGACACCTGTAGCCCGAGCACCTATAGATTACTCCTTCAGGAATGCAGACGATCTAACCAAAGCAAGAGTTGCCAGACCCGAGGTTTTATTTCGACCAAGTACTTCACCTGGGACTCCTGTCTTATTTGGTTAATAAAGAAAGATGGATGCTTTCAAATGTGTATCGATTACCAGGAGTTGAATAAAACTACCGAAAGAATGTTTACCCCATTACCACAGTTGATGACTTATTTGACCAACTTTAAGGTTCGAGTGTCTACTCGAAGATTGACTTAAGATCAGACTATCATCAACTAAGAGTCAAGAATGAAGATATTCCCAAGACTGCTTTCAGAACAAGATACAGACATTATGAATTTCAAGTGATGCCATTTGGTTTAACTAACGCATCTGCTGTATTCATGGATCTCATGAATTTTATGTGTAAACCATACTTGGATAAATTTGCAATAGTGTTCATCGATGATATTCTCATCTACTCTCGTAACAAAGAAGAGCACGCAAATCATCTGAGAATAATCTTGGAATTACTCAAAAAGGAGAAATTGTATGCCAAGTTCTCCAAGTGTGATTTCTGGATTCATATCGTGCAATTTCTTGGACACTTAATTGATAGTCAAGGACTTCATGTTGACCCCGCCAAGATTGAAGCAGGTAAGAATTGGGAATCTCCTACTACACCCACCGAAATACATCAATTCTTACGACTTGCCGGTTATTATTGGAGATTTATCAAAGATTTCTCGAAGATTGCAAAGTCTTTGACTGAATTAACCCAGAAAAAGAAGAAGTATATCTGGGGCAAAGATCAAGAGTCGGCTTTCCAATTACTAAAACAGAAGCTTTGTGAAGCTCCAATCTTAGCATTACCAGAAGTAAACGACGATTTTGTTGTTTACTGTGATGCATCCCATCAAGGTCTGGGAGCAGTGTTAATGTAAAGAGAGAAGGTTATTGCATATGCATCCCGACAACTTAAGCCTAACGAAGAAAACTATACCACTCATGATCTCGAATTAGGAGCAGTAGTGTTCGCTCTTAAAATTTGGAGACACTATCTGTATGGCACAAAAGGTACTGTGTTCACTGATCATAAAAGTCTTCAGCATATTCTTGATCAGAAAGAGTTGAACATGAGACAACGCCGTTGGCTAGAATTGCTTATAGATTACGATTGTGAAATTCGCTACCATCCTGGAAAGGCAAATGTTGTAGCAGACGCCTTAAGCCGGAAGGAACGAATCAAACCACTCTGAGTTAGATCATTAGTTATGACCATTCATCCAAACTTACCCTTACAAATTCTTAAAGCTCAAACCGAAGCACTCAAAGAAGAAAACATCAAGGCTGAAAACTTACGAGGAATGGATAAAGCATTTGAAATACGTCTTGATGGAACTCGTTGTATTAAGAACCGAAGTTAGTTACCACTCTTTGGTAATCTGAGAGACTTGATCATGCATGAGTCCCATAAATCAAAATATTCCATTCACCCGGGTTCTGACAAAATGTATCAGGATCTAAAGAAACTCTATTGGTGGCCTAACATGAAGGCAATCATCGTTGAATATGTTGGCAAATGTTTAACATGTTCTAGAGTTAAGGCAGAATGTCAGAAGCCATCTGGCTTACTCGTACAACCGGAGATTCCTATGTGGAAATGAGAGAGAATCACAATGGATTTCATCACAAAACTGCCCAAAACATCAAACGAACATGACACAATCTGGGTCATTGTCGATCGCCTTACCAAATCCGCACACTTCATCCCTACCCGAGAGACAGATAGTATGGAAACCATTACAAGGTTATACATCAAAGAAATAGTCTCCTGGCATGGAGTGCCGAAATCTATCATTTCAAATCGTGATAGTCATTTCACATCCAGATTCTGGCAATCATTACAAAGTGCTTTGGGTAGATCAATTGACAGAGGTACGGCATATCATCACTGAAACCGATGACAAAGTGAACGAACCATTCAACACGTCGAAAGACAAGCTTCAAGCCTGTGTTATAGAATTTAGAAAAGGAGGGGAAAGACACTTACCATTGTAGAATTCTCATACAATACACAGTTACCAGCAGATCAAGGCAGTCACCATTTTGAGGCCCTTTATAGTGGTCGAAAGTGTAGATCACCTGTTTGCAAGCCGAAGTTGGAGTGTTCAAGCTAACAGGATCGGAAATAATCCTTGAAACCACTGAAAAGATAGTACAAATTCGACAACATTTGCAAGATGCAAGAGATTAGCAAAGAAGTTACGCCAATGTAAGGCGAAATCCTTTAGAATTTCAAGTTGGAGATCGTGTTATGTTGAAAGTATCACCTCGTAAAGGTGTCATCCAATTCGGAAAACAAGGAAAGCATAACCCCCGGTACATTAGACTATTCAAAATCCTTGAATGGATTGGCCCAGTAGCATACAAACTAGAGCTTCCTGAAGAGCTTAGTAATGTCCACATTACTTTCCACATTTCTAATCTAAAGAAATGCTTATCTGACAAATCACTTTTCATTCCAATGAAAGAGCTTCGACTTGATGACAAACTCAACTTTGTAGAAGAACCAGTGGAGATGATGGATCGAGAAGTCAAACAACTGAAACAAAGTTGTATTCCTATAATCAAAGTAAGATGGAACTCTAAAAGAGGACCAGAATTTACATGGGAACGTGAAGATCAAATTCATGCCAAATATCCACATCTGTTTTCAAACACCACTCTGGCATCCAACTAAATCTCGAGGCGAGATTTCTTTTAAGGGAGGAAGACTATAACAACCCGCAATTTTTATCAATGTAAATATCCATCTATTAAATTAGATGCACTGTAATATCCATCTATTAAATTAGATGCACTTTATATACCACCTTCTTACAGGGAAATTTTTGCTTTATCTCATTATGCAACGTAACTTGCATCTCTAAAGTAAACGAGCTCATGCAACCTCTACCAATGCCATCTCTATCTATGTTTATATCATGTAAACATCCTAATATGTCAAGTCTATATCTTAATATCATTTTTACCAAGTACATTATCCATTTAACGTACTTTTCAAAACGTTATATCAAAACAAGCATTAAACGTTAAACCGTTTTATAATCAAAACCCTAAAATATATGTAATGTAAAACATATAAAATGAATGTGCAAGCCTCAAAACATTTAAAAAGTATCAATACACAACAATTGTATATCTTTTCCCTCCTATGAATAAAAGTTTTTACAACTTACAAAAAAAAAAACACAATGTACAAAGTTCAAACTGTAAGAAAAGTCAAATTAGGTCATTTACCTCCTAAATCACTTTGGAGTTCTAACACCAACTTTAGCCCAAGGTACAAGCCTTAATGCATGACTTCTAAACCCTCAAACTATAATTCCTAAATCATACTAAAACCAATCTAAACCCTAAACCCTAAACCCTAAACGAAACCCTAAAACACTAATTTCACTTTAAACCTAAAACTAAACTGTAACAACCGTCAAATTTCGGAACATATTTAAATAATAAATCATATTTATTATTACATGTTTGTCGTTTATAAAATTTATTTTTAAATTATTTGATTCGAAAACGAAAAAGGGATATATATTAATTCATAGTTGATTTATCAAAAACGAACCACTAAATCACGTTTTCACGATTCGGACGCTAAAGCAATTTGATGTAAAACGATATTTCAAACAACTTTTTAGTTTTACCCGAGACTTGAAAACAAGCAGAAGAGGGCTAAAACAGCCTCGCAAAGTTTTGAAAACTGCACACAACGGGTACCGACACACACGAATAATTAAATTTATTTTTAATTATCACTATACATTTAATAAAAATATTAAATAAAAACATTTAATATTTATTTATTTAATCGTTGTTGATAACGCGAATATCCGAATTAAAAATTCGTTTTTATTTTAACCGAGTCACCAAATAAATAACAAATATTTTTATAAATGTTATAAAAATATTTATGAAATACTATCAAGTAAATACTCATTTTTATCAGAAAAATGATTTGGAAAACAATGGCGCAAGTTTCGTATTTTAAATCATCCGTTAAGTTGCTCAAATGAGCCCCGAACCAATATTTTATAAAAGTTTCTCAACAATTACACTTTTAGTCCCTGAGGGAATATTTACAAAAGCAACCCTATACTATTAACAACTTATCAAAAAATTTAAAACTTTTATTATATATATAAAAATTTTTTTATATCATTTTCATTTCAATATATAAAACACACACACAATACATCATCTACCCCCCCCCCCCCCCCCCCCATCCCCCCCCCCTCACTCCCTCTCCTCTCTCCCTCCCCATTTCCGGCCAGCCGCCAGCCACCACGCCGCCGCCGTCGGAAAAGTTTTCCGGCAGACTTTTCCGACCGAAACCAAAAACGATTCTCATCGCCCGATCTACTCGATCCTCACACTCACGCTTCTCCACGCGCCGCCCCCTCCTCCGTTGCTCAGCCGTCGCACCATCACATCACCACGCCACCATCAACATCACCATCATATCATCTCCATCGCCACCCGCTGCCACCCCACCGAAACCACCACACCGACACCGCCACCATCACCAACAACACCACCACCACTCGTCACCATCATCACCTCTTCACCCTCCTCACGTTACAGTCGACACACTCACCACCATATCACCTTCGTCACCACCCCATTACGCCTGCCACACCATCTCCACCTTCGCACCACAGCCGCCACAGCTGCCACCACCATAACAGGCCACCAACAGCCGCCTAGACCACCACCGCCTCACCCATTATACTCCAAGTTGGATGGTTTCATTTTGTGTAAAACTAGTAATAAACTTTATGCGGTTGTGTTTGTTTTAACTTGTTTTGTTTTAATGAATTTAGTTGGTTTTATTCTTTTATTTCGGTTGATAAACATGCCCGAAAAGGGGTGTTTGTTTCGGTGGTTAACTGCCATTAAGGGGTGTTTGGATATGGGTTTAAAACTGCCTAAAGGGGGTGTTTGGTTTTGGTGTTAACGGCCCATAAGGGGCTGTTTGGAACTGGGTTTAAGGCTGCCTATATAGGGCGTTTGGTTTTGTGTTTTACAACATATAGGGTGTGTTTGGTTTAGCTTATTTTTGTTAATTGCTTTATCTCGTATAGATATATATTGAAATACGCGGATATTTTGCAACACGAATTGATTAAAGAGGGGAAAACTTTGAGTTTGGTAAAAATGGAAACGTCGTATAAACGGCAAAGTTATGCCGAAATTTATAAAAATTGTTATACTTAGTAAATTGTCATTGAAGTTTATATTATTTTAGAAACCCGATCAAATGACAAAGTATATATAAGTTTTTAGATTATTAAAATTTGTGTTTAACAAAACCCGGAAATTAATCGAAAAATCATACTTTTACAAACGAGATAACTATTTTAACTAAAACCCATCGAGGAAACGAAATACTAAATTATAAAATATTATTTTATAATTTTCGACTAATAGACAAAATAATAAGTTTTGTAAAAACTATAAAAACGAACTTATTTAATTCGTAACTTTAAAACGCATGTTTTACTTTTTATCAAGAACTCTTTATTAATTTAATTAGTGACTTTTGAAAAAGTGTCGAATTATATTGTTACCGTTATTTTCTCACGTTTCTTACATAATACTTGTAAAACATTGTTTGTCTTTATTATATAATTCACCATATGAATTATATAATCGTTTCTTTTTCATATTTAATATATACGGAATATATTACACACTTTGCGGTTACTTCTTGATTTATTTTATTTAACCAACCACCAAACTATTACAACTTGAAACCTCAATCCTTTATCAACGTGTCGCGTTGACGTAACCAATTATCGGGGAACCAAATACCATATCCTAGGCTAGTGGGACTTAGCCGTTAAGATTAGTTGCTACTTATTGGGTCAAGCAGTTTCTTTTCCGTTTGTGCCGTGCTTTAATATGCGCATTCCGCCAATCGTTCTTCATCATCAATGTGAGTTCATAGCCCCACCTTTTCTCTTTAAATCGTTTTCTTAAACTGTTTTCGGGTGAGAATGCGTGCTTCTGTTTTACTACATAAACTTATTATTTCTATACGTAAGCTTACATGATTATTTTTACTAAGTTTTGATTTGTTTAATATACATGATTTTGAGATCGTGAATACCAATATTTGTAACCGTGAATTTTAGACATATGTTTTTACTACTGACACAAGTGTTTACAAGAGTGTATCTATCCAGATTTCTGCTGAATATTATTGCTAAGTTACCTTATTGCCGTGAATTCCCTACTTATCATGAACCGTTAATTGCTATTGTAGTAAGCGTGAGTGTTGTGGATAGATCTATCGGGACTGACAATCCCCACCTTACTTGGGTCACTAGTTTGATCGGGTGCATTTAACATTTGAAAGGTGTTAGGTTGTTGGCAAGGCTTCCTAAATATTCTGATTGGGGCACAAATCTAGTTAAGGCTTCGGGGTCATGAGCTTAGTGCAATAATACCTGTGTTATATATATAGACTTGTAATGTGTTCCCCTTGTCTAACCTACTTGTTTTTTGGATTCGGAATACGTACTTAGTCCACCATTACTTCGATCTTGTGGTCCACCACTGAACATTACTAGATTTATTAAATCACTACCTGGATTTCAGATGGATTTCAGAAATAACACTTTTAAATGTTGTAACGCTTCTTTTCTTACGAAAATATTTCTTAAATTATTTTCATACTGCTTTTATTACTTGAAACCATGAATTCCACCAACATTATTGTTGAACGGTTTTAGCATGTATTTTTAGGGTTACTATTTTACTAGTGGAGCATTGGGAGCATTCGAGTCGCCAGATATATATTTTTGAAGGCTTAATAACTTGAGTACTATTTGACAAACGTTTTGACAATGTTTTCTAATACATTATAAATGGAACCTATTTAACTCTGACATTTTTACTAAATTAAATGTGACATTTTATTAAACGTCTCTTTTGAGGTCGTTTTCTGTGACTTGTACTTTGTGCCTTAAAGTCGCACCCCAATGTTACTATTCCGCTGCCGTCCGATTTTGGGGGTGTGACAGATTGGTATCAGAGCACTGGTTGTAGAGAACTAGGTCGTTTTCAAAACCTGGACTATAACCGTTTTTCAAAAAGTTTTAAGATTCTTTCACCATTGTCCGATATCCGCACGCGCATGCTTCCTGAATCCTTATAACTCTCCTTTTGTATTCTCTACTACTAATATATTGGGATAACGAGTATTTAAATACTTTCTTATGATTCCTTTCTACCGATTCCCCCTATCGTATGACGCCTTACTATTACCTTATAATAGTCAGTTATATAAATATTGATCACTCCGATTATTCCGTACTTTCTGATTTCTCAATTACTCTCTCGAACACCAATGCCGATTACTTTACTACTCCACTTTGAGTTGGAACACTCTTCCTATGCTTTTGATCGTATACGTTGTTTCGTAATCTATTGTTTTGATATTGTGTTTTTGTGCTGGCGATACTTAAGTAGGATAATTTATAATCGTCTTATTGAAAATGAATTAGGGACGCTATCTTCCCCCCCCCCCCAATTTTTTGAATAAGGAAATTATAAATTACCCGAACCATAAGTTTTTAAATTCTAACTTACAAGGATTGGGACCCTCTTTTTTGTAAGTGACAAATTATAAATGAGTGGGCTTATGTATCCGACATAGCGTGTGTTCGTCCGTATGAATCATTCCTTGGGCTATGAATTTCTTTCGACTCGTGCTTTGTTATATGGATTTTTCCGAATGTGTATCGACCGCCGCGAACTTGATAATCTAATAGTAATAAATCATTAACCACTTTCAAGAATTGACGACTTGTTAAATTCTTCGTTCCAATGGCTTTTCTTCGAGTCATGTATTCCATCCTTCCATTTGAAGATTCTCATTACATTTGATTCATTCGCTCATATCGATTGCATATATCCTATGCTTTGACCTTTGTTCACTCAAATTTTCGTTGGAACCTCGACGATGACCTAGGTATATCCACTCATCTAATCACTAGTAAACCAAGGACGAATAAAACAAATTGAGCACCGGGACGGCGCTCTCTTAAGGTGGGAAGACTGTAACAACCGTCAATTTTCGAAACATATTTAAATAATAAATCATATTTATTATTACATGTTTGTCGTTTATAAAATTTATTTTTAAATTATTTGATTCGAAAACGAAAAAGGATATATATTAATTCATAGTTGATTTATCAAAAACGAACCACTAAAATCACGATTTCACAGATACGGACCCTAAAGCAATTTTGATGTTAAAACGAATATTCAAACAACTTTTTTAGTTTTAACCCGAGACATGAAAACAAGCAGAAGAGGGCTAAAACAGCCCGCAAAGTTTTGAAACTGCACACCAACAAGTACCGACACACACAATAATTAAATTTATTTTTAATGTATCACTATACATTAATAAAAAATATTAAATATAAACATTTAATATGTTATCTATTTTAATCGTTGTTGATAACGCGAACTACCGAATCAAAAATTCGTTCTTATGTAAACCGAGGTTCACAAAATAAATAACAAATATTTTTTATAAAGTTATAAAAATATTTATGAAATACTATCAAGTAAATACTCATTTTTATCAGAAAAATGATTTGGAAAACAATGGCGCAAGTTTCAAGATTTGAATCATCCGTTAAGTCGCTCAAAATACCCCAAACCCACATATTTTCTAAAAGTTTCTCAACAAGTTATACCTTTTAGTCCCCTGGGGAATAATAACAAAGCAACCCATACTATTAACACTTATCAAAAAATATTTAAAACTTTTATTATATATATAATTTTTTTATATCATTTTCATTTCAATATATAAAACACACACACAATACATCATCTTCCTCACTCCCTCTCCTCTTTCCCTCCCCATTTCCGGCCAGCCGCCGGCCACCACGCCACCGTCGCCGGAAAAGTTTTTCGGCGGACTTTTTCGACCGAAACCAAAAACGATTCTCATCGCCCGATCTACCCGATCCCCACACTCACGCTTCTCCACGCGCCGCCCCCCTCCTTCCATTTTTGTTTTTTTTGGTTGTGTCTATTAGCTCAGCCGTCAGCACCATCACATCACCACGCCACCATCAACATCACCATCATATCATCTCCAACGCCACCCGCTGCCACCCCACCGAAACCACCACACCGACACCACCACCATCACCAACAACACCACCACCACTCGTCACCATCATCACCTCTTCACCATCATCACCTCTTCACCCTCCTCATGTCACAGCTGACACACTCACCACCATATCACCTTCGTCACCACCCCGTTACGCCTGCCACACCATCTCCACCTTCGCACCACAGCCGCCACGGCTGCTACCACCATAACAGGCCACCAACAGCCGCCTAGACCACCACCGCCCCACCCATTATACTCCAAGTTGGATGGTTTCATTTTGTGTAAAACTAGTAATAAACTTTATGCGGTTGTGTTTGTTTTAATGAATTTAGTTGGTTTATTCTTTTATTTCGGTTGATAAACATGCCCGAAAAGGGGTGTTTGTTTCGGTGGTTAACTGCCATTAAGGGGTGTTTGGATATGGGTTTAAAACTGCCTAAAAGGGGTGTTTGGTTTTGGTGTTAACGCCCATAAGGGGCTGTTTGGAACTGGGTTTAAGGCTGCCCATATAGGGCGTTTGGTTTTGTGTTTTACAACATATAGGGTGTGTTTGGTTTAGCTTATTTTTGTTAATTGCTTTATCTCGTATAGATATATATTGAAATACGCGGATATTTTGCAACACGAATTGATTAAAGAGGGGAAAACTTTGAGTTTGGTAAAAATGGAAACGTCGTATAAACGGCAAAGTCATGCCGAAATTTCTAAAAATTGTTATACTTAGTAAATTGTCATTGAAGTTTATATTATTTTAGAAACCCGATCAAATGACAAAGTTATATATATAGTTTTTAAGATTATTAAATTGTGATTTTACAATAACCCGGAGAATAATCGAAAATCATACTTTTACAAACGAGATAACTATTTTAACTAAAACCTGTCGAGGAAACGAAATACTAAATTATAAAATATTATTTTATAATTTTCGACTAATAGACAAAATAATAAGTTTTGTAAAAACTATAAGAACGAACTTATTTAATTCGTAACTTTAAAACGCATGTTTACTTTTATGCAAGAACTCTTTATTAATTTAATTAGTGACTTTTGAAAAAGTGTCGAATTATATTGTTACCATTATTTTCTCACGTTTCTTACATAATACTTGTAAAGCATTGTTTGTCTTTATTATATAATTCACCATATGAATTATATAATCGTTTCTTTTTCATATGTAATATATACGGAATATATTACATACCTTGCATTTTCTTTTCGATTTATTTTATTTAACCAACCACCAAACTATTACAACTTGAAACCTCAATCCTTTATCAACGTGTCACGTTGACGTAACCAATTACCGGGGAACCCAAATACATTATCTAGGCTAGTGTTGACTTAGCCGTTAAGATTAGTTGCAACTTATTGGTCAAGCCGTTTCGGTTTCCGTTTGTGCCGTGCTTAATATGCGCATTCCCGCCAATCGTTCTTCATCATCAATGTGAGTTCATAGCCTCACCTTTTCTCTTTTAATGGTTTTCTTAAACTGTTTTCGGGTGAAATGCAGAGCTCCGTTTTACTACATAAACTTTTTGATTTCTAGACTAAGTGTTTAATGATTATTTTTACTAAGTTTGATTTGTTTACTACATGATTTGAGATCGTGAATAACCTATATTTTGAAACCGTGAATTTAGACATGAGTTGTTTACTACGGACACAAATGTTTTTTACAAATGTATGCTAGCCCAGATTTCTGGCCTGAATATTATTGCTAAGTTACCTTATTGCCGTGAAGTCCCTACTTATCATGAACCGTTAATTGCTACTGTAGTAACGCGAGTGTTATGGATAGATCTATCGGATTGACAATCCCCACCTGAACTTGGGTACTAGTTTGATTCGGATGCATTTAACATTGAGAGGTGTTTGGTTTTGGCAAGCATCCTATATCTTATTGGGCACAAATCTAGTAAGCTTTGGGGTCATGAGGCCTTTTTTAGTGCAATAAACCTGTTTAAAATTTAGACTTGGTGAATGTGTTTCCCTTGTCTACCTTACTTGTTTTGGACTTCGGAATACGTACTTAGTCCACCATTACTTCGATCTTGTGGTCCACTACTGAACATTACTAGATTTATTAAATCACTACTTGGATTTCAGATGGATTTCAGAAATAACACTTTTAAATGTTGTAACGCTACTTTTCTTCTGAAATATTTCTTAAATTATTTCAATACTGCTTTTTACTTAAACCTATGAATTCACCAACATTATTGTTGACGTTTTAGCATGTATTTTCAGGTTACTATTTTGCTAGTGGAGCATTGGGAGCATTCGAGTCGCGCAGATATATATTTTTGAAGGCTTAATAACTTGAGTACTATTTGACAAACGTTTTGACAATGTTTTCTAATACATTATAAATGGAACCTATTTAACTCTGACATTTTTAATTAAATTGAATGTGACATTTTATTAAACGTCTCTTTTGAGGTCGTTTTCTGTGACTTGTACTTTGTGCCTTAAAGTCGCACCCCAAAGTTACTATTCCGCTGCCGTCCGATTTTGGGGGTGTGACAGATTGGTATCAGAGCACTGGTTGTAGAGAACTAGGTCGTTTTCAAAACCTGGACTATAACCGTTTTTCAAAAAATTTTAAGATTCTTTCACCATTGTCCGATATCCGCGCGCGCATGCTTCCTGATCCTTTATAAGCTCTCTTTTGTATCTCTACTACTATTATATGGATAACGAGTATTTAATACTTGCTTATGATTTCGCTTTCTTACGTCTATCGTATGACGCCTTACTGTTTACCTTATATTAGTCAGTTATATAAATATTGATCACTTCGATTATCCCGTACTTTCTAATTTCTCAATTACTCTCTCGAACACCAATGCCGATTACTTTACCACTCCACTTTGAGTTGGAACACTCTTCCTATGCTTTTGATCGTATACGTTGTTTCGTAATCTATTGTTTGATATTGTGTTTTTGTGCCGGCGATACTTAAGTAGGATGATTTATAATCATCTTATTGAAATGAATTAGGACGATTCTTCATTTGAATAAGGAATTATAATTACCGAACCATAAGTTTTATAAATTCCTTACTTACAAGGGATGGGCCCCGCCCTCTTATTTGTAAGTGGACAAATTATAAATGAGTGGGCTTATGTTATCCGACATAGCGTGTGTTCGTCCGTATGAATCATTCCCTTGGGCTATGAATTTCTTTCGACTCGTGCTTTTGTTATATTGGATATTTCGAATGGTATCGACCGCCGCAACTTGATAATCTAATAGTAATAAATCATTAACCACTTTCAAGAATTGACGACTTGTTAAATTCTTCGTTCCAATGGCATTTCTTCGAGTCATGTATTCTCATCCTTTCATTGAAGATTCCCATACAGTTGATTCATTCGCTCAATCGATTGCATTATAGCCTATGCTTTGGACCTTTGTTCACTTAAATTTTCGGTGTAACCTCGACCGATGACCTAGGTATATCCACTCATCTAATCACTAGTAAACCAAGGACGAATAAAACAAATTGAGCACCGGGACGGCGCTCTCTTAAGGTGGGAAGACTGTAACCACCGTCAATTTTCGGAACATATTTAAATAATAAATCATATTTATTATTACATGTTTGTCGTTTATAAAATTTAATTTTAAATTATTTGATTCGAAACTCGAGAAAAAAGGATATAATTAATTCATAGTTGATTTATCAAAAACGAACCACTAAATCATGTTTTCACGATTCAAACCCTAAAGCAATTTGATGTAAAACGATATTTCAAACAACTTTTTAGCTTTACCCGAGACTTGAAAACAAGCAGAAGAGGGCTAAAACAGCATCGCAAAGTTTTGAAAACTGCACACAACGGGTACCGACACACACAAATAATTAAATTTATTTTTAATTATCACTATTTATTTAATAAAAATATTAAAATTAAAAACATTAATAATATATTTATTATCGATGTGATAACACGAAATCCGAAATTAAAAATTTCACGTTTTATTTTAACCGAGTCCACCAAATAAATAACAAATTATTTTTTATAAATGTTTATAAAAAAATATTTTAAGAAATACTATCAAAGCAAAACTCAATTTTTATCAGAAAAATGATTTGGAAAACAATGGCGCAAGTTTCGTATTTTAAATCATCCGTTAAGTTGCTCAAATGAGCCCCGAACCAATATTTTATAAAAGTTTCTCAACAATTACACTTTTAGTCCCTGAGGGAATATTTACAAAAGCAACCCTATACTATTAACAACCTTATTCAAAAAATTTAAAACTTTTATTATATAAATAAAAATTTATTTATATCATTTTCATTTCAATATATAAAACACACACACAATACATCATCTTCCTCACTCCCTCTCCTCTCTCCCTCCCCATTTCCGGCCAGCCGCCGACCACCACGCCGCCGCCGTCGGAAAAGTTTTCCGGCGGACTTTTCCGACCGAAACCAAAATCGATTCTCATCGCCCGATCTACTCGATCCTCACACTCACGCTTCTCCACGCGCTGCCCCCCTCCTCCGTTGCTCAGCCGTCGCACCATCACATCACCACGCCACCATCAACATCTCCATCATATCATCTCCATCGCCACCCGCTGCCACCCCACCGAAACTACCACACCGACACCGCCACCATCACCAACAACACCACCACCACTCGTCACCATCATCACCTCTTCACCCTCCTCACGTCACAGTCGACACACTCACCACCATATCACCTTCGTCACTACCCCGTTACGCCTGCCACACCATCTCCACCTTCGCACCACAGCCGCACCAAGGGTGCATTTGGCTTTGTGGTTCATTTGGTATAATCGACTAATAAAACTATATAAAAGTTTTTATAAAATATAAAGATGGACTAATGGTGGATTAGTTGGTTAAATAAATTGATTACATGTTACTATCTTGTGTTTTATAAGTCTTTAGCGTGCGTTTGGCTGTAAGTTTAAAACTGCCCAAATAGGGCGTTTGGATACATGTTTAACAGCCAATTAGGGGCGTTTGGTTTGGTGTATAAGCTGCCCAAACGGGCTGTTTGGGACAACAGCTTTAAGGGCTGTTTGTTTCAGCTTTAGGGGTGTTTGGCAATGGGTTTAACAGCCCATATAGAGTGTGTTTGATTTTGTTAATCTTTGGTAATTATTTAGTTTAGTTAGGTATATATTAAAACGCGGACGTTTTGCAACATGGATTTGATTTAGTGGGAAAACGTTGAGTTTTGGTAAAAATAAATGGTAACGTTGTAAAAACGAATAAGTCATGCCAAATTTTCTACAAAATTCTATACTTAGTATTTTTCGCTACAATATATATTATCTTTGAAAAACCGATAAAAAGGATTAAGTTATGGTTTAAAGAGATTTTAGTTATAATTATACAATAACCTGACAACGAACGAAATACTAATTTATAAAATATAATTTTATAAATTCCTAACTAAAAGATAAAGTCATAACTTTTGTAAAAGTTTTAGAAACATCGTTTATATAACTCGAAACTTTAAAACGTACGTTTACTTTTATGCTAAGAACTTTTTATTTATTTAAGTGGTGATTTCCTACAACATGTCGAATTATTTTGTTTAATTATTTACTCACGTTTCTTAAATAATACTTGCAAAGTATTATATACCTCAAATTAGTCATTTGATTGTTTTGTCTTAT
Source organism: Tanacetum coccineum (assembly GCA_026074375.1). NCBI lineage: Eukaryota > Viridiplantae > Streptophyta > Magnoliopsida > Asterales > Asteraceae > Tanacetum > Tanacetum coccineum. The sequence continues at coordinate 3,988 of BQNB010046942.1, read as the reverse complement.
TATATAATTCACCATATAAACTATATAATTGTTTATTTTTCATATGTAATATATACGGAATATATTACATATCTATGAATTATATATGCTTCTTGATTTGTTTTATTTAACCAACCACCAAACTATTACAACTTGAAATCTAAATCTTTTATCAACGTATCACGTTCATCATTCTAAGTTAGTGAGACTTAGCCGTTAAGATTAGTTGCAACTATTTGATCGAGCCGCTTCGTCTTCCGTTTGTGTTGTGCATATTAGATGCCTATCTGTCAGATCGTTCTTCATCATCAATGTGAGTTTATAGTCTCGCATTTCAATCTTTTTAATGTTTTATAAACCCGCGAGGGGAATACATGCTCGTTTACAAACTTGTATATTTTACTACAGTACAATTACCTTTTAATACTTTGTGAGTTCATAGCCCTACCTTTTCTCTTTTAATGGTTTTCATAAACTATTTTCGGGGTGAGAATACATGCTCATTTTACAAAGTAAACTTATTGATTGTTACCACTTAAGTGTTACATGACTATTTTTACTAAAGATTTTACTTGCTTACTACATGACTTTCAATACATGGTTGTTTACGCATGAATTTACTAAAGCTTGATTTGCTTACTACATGATTTGAGATCATTGAATTCCTATATATGAAAATCGTGAGTTTTGAACACATTACTTGTTTTACTTTGGACACAAGTGCTTTTCAAATTGTATGCTATCCAGATTATGGACTGAATATTATTGCCTAAGTCCTTTCTCTGCTACTTAAGTCCCCTGTTTATCATGAACCGTCAGTTGCTATTGTAGTGAGCGCGAATGTTGTGGATAGATCTATCGGGACTGACAATCCCCGTCTACTTTTCCGGACTTTATGGTTTTTAGATAACCATGTGACGCACTTAACATTTGAGGTATCCTTGGGGTTATTAGCAGTATACCCTACTTTTATTGGGGCAAAAATCTTGTTAAGGTGTCGGTGTCATGAGCTTAGCGCAATAATATATATTCCATTTAGACTTGGTGAATTTGTTTCTCTTGTCTACATTACTTTAATTTTATAGTCCACTACTCAACATTACTTGATTTATTGAATCACTACTTGGATTTTAAAAATAATACTTTGAAACGTTGTAACGCTACTCTTCTTACTGAAATATTTCTTAAATTATTTCAATACTGATTTTACATAAACCTATGAATTCACCAACATTATTGTTGACGTTTTTGCATGTATTTTCTCAGGTTATATCTTGCTAGCTGAGCATTGGGAGCATTCGAATCGCGTGGATATCAAAACTTTAAGGACTCGGTTTTTTTTACATTCGATAATTGTTTTCTTTAAATATACAAATGAGTCATGTTTGAACTCTTGTAACTTTTGTTTAAAAGAAATTATTGGGACCTGGATTTACTCTGATTTATTTAAATCGAATGTGACATTTTATTAAACATCTTTTTTGAGGTCGTTTTCTGTGACTTGTACTTTATGCTATGAAGTAGCACCCCAAAGTGGTATTCCGCTGCATTGTTAAAATTTTGGGGGTGTTACAATCTGAATGTTTCAAAATTCATTGATTTAGTTTTGATAGTAAAATGTTTAAATTAATGATGAAGTGTCATTTTATACACTATATCGGGGTCATTTAACCCCCTAAATTATGCAAATATGTTCAGATTATGTGCTTAATCGTTTGTTTTTAGGTTTTTAGCACTTGGATGACATTTTGAGGAAATACACGTGACTTGGGCTCATTTGGAGAAGAAATAGACGTGATTACGAACCTACACCAAATCTCTTGAAGAATCATTCTCATAGAGCGTGGAGACGGCGTCGTAGGCATAAAGCGACACCGTCATGATCTATCTAGTGATGGCGTCAGAAATCTAGCGACGGCGTCAGGTCGTGGCTGACTTAAAGAGGATCTAGAATCATCCACGTAGCGACGGCGTCAAGACCTCAAAGCAACACCATCGCGGCGATTTTCCTATATATATTAAACCAAAATTAGGGTTTTAAGTGTGTAACTTTGTATAACTTTAGGAAGACAAACCCTAGTCGTGCTAGTAGCTTTTTAGGTCGTTTTTAGGGCCTCAAAACCGTATTGTAACTACCTTTAATCCATGTTTTAATCAAGTAAGATTGTTTATCATTAATCATTCAATATGTCTATGTGTTGTTTGATTGATTTATGTTCTTGATTTATCTTTAACATGCTAGGCTAATCCCTCCTTTGTATTTACTTATGATTGAATGAAACTTAGGTTGTAGATCCTTTTGATGGTGCTTCTTGTTGATGGATGTGCACGTTAGGCTCTAGAAAACTAGCCATAAGATATTAAATTGGCATAGACGTCTAGGGAAACGCGAGTGTGTAGAAAGGATACCATTGGTAACAGTCTTCATACTACCTTACCCCTAATATGGTTAATCATTCTTAAGATATTTCACATGCATTTAATATACTCTTATGGGCCTTGTAATAGTCTTCATACTACCTTACTTGTGCGTTGCCTTAACAAAATATTAAATAGACGGCGGGTTCGTGTAATTTGTTCATGACTTAGGAAGTACTTACACAGATCATCACAAGTGTGACAAAGCAACGAATCTAGGACAAGAAATCTAAGGAGTAGTGCATGATTAGGTAAATACATCTTTTTATCATAAAGTTATCACTAGTAGTTTAGTTTATATTTAGTTTAATTATTAGTTAATCAAAGCAACCTATCAAACCATTCTGCTTTCTATAAAAATACAAAAAGAATCTTCTCTCAACCCCTTAGAATTCTGTTAGACCGTGTTTGAGCCTTCCCAACCTATTCCCCTAAAGAACGATAACAACCCCCAAGTCTTGCCTATACTACACTGCAACGATTAGGTACACTGCCTAAGGGATTGTAAAGCTTCTTGTAAAGTCTTCGCAACCACCACCTTAAGTTTTTGGTGCTGCTGCTTGGGGAATATTTAGGTTTCGATCATTGTTTAACTTTGTTCTACTTGCTTGATTCCTATCAAGTAAGAATTTTAATTCCAGTACATTAGCTTTCTCGTAGTCTATATTTTCTTTGTGTTATTTGTTTTGTAATCCATTCTCGTCAACCACCATGGGAGACGCGAATCCTATCCGTACTCTTAGAGATTACTCCAAACCTAGCCACGAGGGCTATAAGAATACCATTAAGCTCCCCGTAGGGAACAATGTGGTACCTCTTCGATCTGACACCATCCGGTTGGTGAAAACGGATGCTCATTCCACGAACTTCAGTCCGAGGATCCAAACCAAGACCTCAAGGATTTCTTAAAACTTGTGGACTCACTTAACCTTGACGGTGCAAATAGGGAAAGAACACGCCTGAGTTTTTTTGAATTTTCCCTTCGCGATCAAGTTAGCAACTGGCTTGAACGTCTTCCAGCACGATTGATATGTGTGAAAACACATATCCGTTTTATATCAAAATAGGCCTTAAAATGACAAAACTGTGCTTTAAATGCTTGAATATTGCTTGTTTTGTCTTTGTGATTGTGTAGGTACGGGTAATGCAAAAATCGCAGGAAAACAGTCAAAACCGGACAAACACGGACACAAGAACGGAATTGAGTGTGCAAAAGCCGGGAGAATGCTATCAAGGTCAACAAAAGTCAACCCTTGGTCAACCAAAGTCAACCATAAAAAGAAAAAGAAAAAAAATATTCCAAATCAGTCCCTCAAAGTTAACCAAATTCATAAAAAGCCCTTAAAGCCCTAACGGCGTTAACTTTCTATTAATAGAAGTTAACACTCGTTAACTTTTTTTATAACAAATACAACACCAAAGCCCGACCCAGTTCGTTTATTAATAAGCCCAAGTCAACAAAATATAAAAACCCGGGTCAAAGAAGAATAAAACGCACCCTTTTATAAGTTTTTACGTGGGAAAAGTGGTTTTTACTGTTCATCCATTGTCTTCGCGTTTAACCCTACTTAAAACAAAGGGTAAATGGAAA
>BQNB010046941.1:0-43430 GCA_026074375.1 Tanacetum coccineum | reverse complement strand
TTTAACAATAAGCTTAATATATTAATATTGTAAATAAGAAACTATATATGAAGTACTTTCGTTTTAGTTTATTGTCCATTTTCAATTTTCGGTTTATCTCATTTTAGTAGTACTGACAATAATATATGTATTTAAGGATAAATTACTACACTGTTGGTCTTTGATGTGAACTTTGTTTGCCCGTTTGGTCTTCAGATAGTAGGGACTTTTGTACGTCATTCTTATAGGCGACTTTTGTTGCCCGTTTGGTCCCTCGAGCCCTGTTATACGTAACGACGGTTATTTTTGTCGTTATCTTGGCCACGTCGCTCTTCCATTGAACTGTACAATCGCCTTTTCAGTTTAAATGTAGATTGCACTGTTGGTCCCTGAGTAGTTAGTTAATATAGTAAACATTACTATTTAATTTTTTTGTCTTTTTCTGATTGCACGTTTGGTCCCTGGGCTATTTTTCTCCCGCCATTTTTCTTTTCCACCCAACTTGTCATAAAACCTGATTCTAAAATCCCAATACCCGCAATTTACAAACCAACTCATATACAATACCAAACAAGTGATTCACGTGTGAAAATTAAAAAAAACTTTGGTTCTTTTGGACACCACCCTAGTTGACTAGTAAAAGTAAAACTTAAAAATACATATTACTTTAACAATCAAAACCATACAATGGTAACCAAATGAATCAAGCTTTGGACAGACCCGAAAGACCTAGTGGAGTAATTCTAACAAAAAATTCTAACAATCATTAGACAAAGACTAATAATCACACATTTTCAAAAGACGAAATGAACTCATAAAGGTCATGATCTATTGTAAAAAGTGGAATGAACTCATCATCATTCTTTAACTTGATTAGATCTCATATCATAAATCTCATGGATAGGCTTTGATATTAGATTGTATTTTAAAACCTTTTCTAGATAAGTTGATCACCAAAAAATAATCCTCTTCCATTTCTTCCAACACAATACTTCAAACAGTTGACCGAATCGACCATCCTTCTAGAAGTGGATCCATAAATTCATTAGTATTAACAAGGTACCTAACCGACCACACAAAATACCATTTCATCTCTCGTATATAGTAAACTCTCTAGAGCCAATATCATCTCTACATACAACAAGCAGACACCCATACAACTTGAAAATTTTTCTCTTCCAGATGCAACATTTGAGGTATTTGTATGATTATTAACATTGAATCACTAGAGCCATAAGACTCTAAGAAGTTCTTTCCCCGATACAACCTATGAGGGATTTATATGGTTGTTATAATTGGATGGTCATGGTATTCAATATTTAATTTGTAATGCTTAAGTTGCCATCATTTATTTTCTAGCCAATGGAAGACATCACTCTAATAGATTGCGCTGTTAAAATGATCAAAAATGAAGTAGTTAAATTGGTCCCTGCACATGCTCCAATTGCCTGTCTCTAAAGAGTAAATTTGAATATCAATGTCACAAGATGTATGTCCAGCTTGCACCACTTTGTAGTTAAGTGATTTTTTAGGATCAAAGGCCATTCTTAGTCCAACACTTCTGTAAAAACGTGAATCATCATGCGAGTAATCTGGTTGCGGAAGCCTTTTAAAAAGAATAGTGGATGTATTATATACGGAATCAAAAGCATGCCATGTCAAACCAGTACACAGAAGCAAAGCATTGCAAGATTGGAAGATCCAAACATTATCAACTTCCTCAACAGAGCCACGAGTGAAGGAGTTATTCATAGTGGATTTTCTTAACTCAAGTCTAGAATCTAACGACACAAAATCACATTCAAATAAAGATCTAAGGTGATTAAGAAAAAGACCAGCATGAGGATCAAGGTTAGGGATTTGGCTGCGGTTAAGGGTAAAAATAGAGGATGTGAGAATTCTTAGCCATTGTCGTGATACAGTTGTAAAGAGATGAATACATAGAATATGTAATCGGATTAATATTTTAGTCAAAAGGTCGTCGTGAATAAGGACTACATGTGGTTTTGCAGAGTTTTCTCGAGCATGTGTGCTGCGATTTTGTGACAGCGTCTCTGATATCTAGTGATTTTTGAAGATGTTGCCAGAAATTCTTAAAATGGAATAGAAATAACGAGTTAATGCACTTTGGGAACACACAAAATCGGTTGGGAAAAAATCATTTATTGTTGGTGGAGTATATCTGAGACATCATTCAATAGGGAATACAAGAGGACAAGCAAAGACCAAATTAGCAGGGACAAAATTTGCAATGGAAATATTTTTCTAGTAGGATAAATTTTAAATTTAAATACCACTCAACACATACCCGAGTCAAACAGTTAGTCTAACAAAAAAAACTATAACCGTTGGTCCATATCTTGAAAACACAATGACATTAAGCCATTTTCAAACACACCCTAAACTGCTTTAAATAGTTTGACTTGTAGTAGTCAAACTGGTATTCTTTTAGACACCACCCAAATTGACTTGTAAAAATCAAACTTATCAAAACATATTACTTCAACATTTAAAACTATACAATGCTAAATAAGGTTTCATCATAGTAGTTCAACTTGACATGTAAGTTCACAAGCAACTTATGGAGGTTCATAAGTAGTTATTGACATTCAACCAACATTAATAAAGTAGACATAAGATACATTAGCAAAATATTATGTGTTTGAACATCAACTGCTTGATTAACTACCATTGAAGGTATGATCAAACAACATAAAAGGTAACAAATTTATTGTTTTTAAATTACTACATGAAATTAAGTTAAACATAAGCGAAGATGTCACTTTTTACAATGTCTCTCTATTAACTTGAACTACACCATTGTAACACCTCAAAACTGGGTTTTAAGCGTTTTATTACGAGAATGCCATCGCATAAGTTTGACCACGACTTTTATAAGTTTGAATGTGTTACATGATTGGTTAGTCAAACACAGTAGTCAAACTATAAGTATAAATGCTACGTAAATGGTTTTAGAAAGTTCAACGTGTCACAATTATGAAGAAATAGAACTTGAGGGGCCAAAGGTGCCAAGGTGGCAAACTCCTAACTAACAAATAGCTAGAACTTTCCCATAAGTTCCAGGTTTTTGAGAAGGGGTGTGGTGTTTATGTGTATGTCGACTGATATGTGAGAAATAACATATCCTTATTATATCAAAAATGACCCTTAAATGATTAAATTATGCAAATTATGCTTGTATATTGCTTGTTTTGTCATTTGTGATGTGTAGGTACGGATATTGCAAAAATGAAAAGAAAACAGTCAAAACGGGACAAACACGGACACCGGAACGGATAGAGTGCACAAGAGCCGTAAGTTTCTAGCAAAAGGTCATCAAAAGTCAACCATTGGTCAACTCACAAAAGACAAAATCCTCAAAATACCCAAAATGCCCTTATTGTTAACACCGTTATCTCCTTTTTATTAAAGAGATAACGGTCGTTATCTCTTATAACTATAAAACCATTTAACCCAAACGTGGCCCAACCCTTTTATAAACCCGGGCCCAAGCCATCCCTTTACCCCCGAGTCAACCAAAGTTATAAAAAGAAAAGAAAAGAAGCGCGAGAAAACCCATTTTTACTATTCATCGTCTCTTTCATTTTACCCTGCATAAAAAACAAAGGATAAATCCCAATTGGCTACGAGGAACAAAGATTCGAGTGCTATGCTACATGTCAGCAAAAGGAAACGTCACAAGAGAGCTCTTATTGGTCAAGATGTCAAGGGAATGACACGTTGGTTTCAAACAAACACACAAGGAATAGATTTTTACACTAAAACTAAGCCTAAAGAAGCACAACAACCTTTAACACACGGAATGCCACACTGGCAATCCGTGTGCTCACACATCAATCCAACGGATGAAAGATAGGATCCAAGGATTGGAAACAAATGAAGGGTGATGATCAAAGATCAGAGGAGCGTGTTAGAAGACCTAGAAGGATCAATTCTCCCCTATAAATACAAGACCTTGCTCACTCATAAAAGGGATCTAGCTTAATCTTCTTTTATAGTTTTTAGTTTTTAATAGCTTATTTTTATGTAATATTTAGCTTATTGTCTCTTCAATTAAAATGTAATTTTCTTCTTTTAAGCTTGTATTCAGTCTTAATTTCAATAAAAGTTCAATTTTCATATTGTTCATTTGTTAATTCCTGTTTTTACCTAAATGCATAATGGTTTTAAAAGCTCTTTTATACTCTGACAAAGCTCAATAAGCTCTCAAATTCATTCATAAACTTGCCATATACTCATTTAAGCTCTCAAAGCTTAACTGAGCATATTTACACTCAAATTTCACCTCAAATTTACCACAGCTTATAATGGAAGGGAAGCCAGATCTGGATGGGCTTCCAGGACCCCACCAGCTTATCTTAGGATAAGCTGAAGCTTGTTGATAGCTCATTTGAGCATTTTATAAGCCTTGTTTGAGCAAAGGCAGTTGTAAGTCCTCATTTTCATTCTATAGATTTAACTTGCATTTTAGCTTAATCTTGCTTATTTCCTGCTTATAGTTGTTTAGAATAGCTTAGTAAGTGCTTATAATTGTTGATTGATGCTTATTTAGTTCAATTCTTACTTTAAATTTCATTTTGTAAGCTTTTGATGTAAAACAGTTCAAAAATACAAAAATAATAGCATAGTTAAGTAGCTTATTAATCTGGCTTATTTGATGGCTTATATTTGTTCATTAAGTTTGTTATAAGTTGTTTAATATCTGGTATTTGATTTGTGATCATTAAATCTCATTTTGATAAGCTGAATGTGGATTTAATAATTATAAAGGGGTGTTTGGGACAGTAGGTAAAATGAGTGAAAATGGGTCAAAACCTGCTTTGTGCTTTTAAGTCAACTTTAATTAGGTAAAATTAGTCCTACAATTCATTTTGTTTAGGTTTTTAAATGTTAAATCTCAAAATTAAGGTTTTAAGAGTTCATTGTTTGACTTTGTCAAGTTGTAGCTTATTTTAGTTGCTTATTTGATTGTGCTTTAGTTTACTGTGTTTTTGTGTTGTTTTTGTGTTCATGAATGTGTTAAAAAAAGGTTATAAACAAAGCTTTAAAACCTGCAAGTTTTGTTAGAGTTTTTGCCAAAACTGTCAAAAAAGTGCTAAGAGTTGAAAATTTAAGAAAATGCTTTTTCAAATGCTTATTATTGCTTATTCAGTGTTTAAAAATGCTTTTTGATTGTTGTTATGTGTTATATGTAGTCAAATCTCAATCTGTTTGTAGGTCTTAAGTTCATAATGTTGTGTTTGTTTGCTTATTTATAAGCACAAAAGTAGTGATTTGTCAATATTGTGAAAATTTTCTAAGTGTTGAGAAATGAACAAACAGCTTTTTCATTAAGCTTTTTAAGGGTTTATTTGTGTTTCAAACTCCTATTTGATTTCTGATTATTGTAGCTTATTGTCAGAACTTTTCAGTGGTATAACTCTTTAAGCCATAAGGTTTCATCTTTGAGCTTATTTTTAAGCTCAAAAGTGTCCCTTTTGCTTTTTGCCTGCTGTTTTGTGCCATTTTGCTTATTTGGCTTATTTGTGCTTATTTTCTTATTTTCCTAGCTTATTTAGGGATAATATAGCTTATTAAGTTAGTTTAAATCAATTTTAGCTTATTTCCTTTAGAGTAGAGCTTATTTGAGCTTATTTGCTATTTAGCTTAAAAATTCTAAGTGTTTTAGCTTTTTAAGTATTATGCTTTCTTTAGCTTAATATAGTTACTTATTTTTGATCATTTATGCTTATTAGGGGTAGTTAGGTATCTGTTATAGCTTATTTGTCATTTTAATTAGCTTATTTGATAATAAAAGCTTAACAGATAGGCCATTTTAGCCTTTTAATATATAAGCAAACTGTCTCCCTTTAGAGCTTATTGTTGTGCTTATTTGTGAATTATAAAAATAGTGTCTTTTCAAAAAGTGCTTATTTTTTTAGTCTTCTAAAAAGTTGTAAAAAAATGACATTTAAGAAGCATTAAGGAAGGTGGAAATCCCAAGTGAGCAAGTCTCGAACTCGGGACCTCAACACCCTCAACCCAATGCTTTATACACACCACTCTTAACCACTTTGCTATAATAGCTCATCCGGTAGAGCTTTGCAAAATTAATTACTTACCACCTTTTGAGCCCAATAAGCCCAAGCCAATTCGTGGCTTATTAGGGGCTTTTAGAGCTTATTTGATAAGCTGGTATCACCAGCTTATTTTTCTTAGAACCTTTGCATCATTTAGGACTTTACCTGTTTTTTAGAATTTTTCATACTTATTTGTTATTTTTAATCATTTTTCGTAGGTTAAAAATTTAAAAAGTCATTAAAAAATAGAAAACATTTTCAGAAAATTACAAAAAAATAGTTTTTAGTTTTAGATTAAATACTTTTAGGTTTACAAGTATTAAAATCATTGTTACCACTTTTAGATTTTTATTTTCATTTTTTGCTTTTAAAATTAGTTTTATAAAATAGATTTTTATTATAAAAAGTAGTTAAAAATAGTTTTCTGAGTTTTTATCATATTTTAGACTCTTCTAAGGTAGAATGTCATTTTTTAGAATTTTTAGGTATTAATTTGCTATTTTCGAGAATTTTAAATAGATTAAATTAGATTTTAATTCATAAAAAAATATTAAAATGCCAAAAAAATATAAATCTTTTTTAGAAAATTTTATTTTGTCATTTTAGAGGTTTAGAAACTAAGTTTTCATTTTTAGGGCTTAATTTTGATATAATTGATAATTTAGCGCGTTTTTAGGATTCTCGTTTTGCGTTTTTAGTTTAATTTTAGTGCCATTAATAGTTTTTAGTTTAAATTGCCTTAATTTTCCCGTAGAATTAGAATCCCAATCAAATTTGTCCCATTCAAGCATCGATTCTCATAACGACTTTTGACTTTCCATTGCATTCCTCATCGGGGAAACGACCCGGGAATCGTACTCCCGGATTACTATAATTGTGATTTTTTGATTCCTACCCTCTTATATTTATATATTATATATTATAACTATATCTTATATATATATTTATATATTATATATTATAAAAAAGGTGTAGATCAAACAATCATCAGTTTTTGGCGCCGCTGCCGGGGAGAATTGTATCCGATTGTTGAAGCCGTTTGAAAATTTGTGTTTGAAGATCCTTCCAATTGAAGTTATTTTGTTTATTTTCATAAAAAAAATCAAAAATTTAAAAACGTTGTCCATAAAAAAATAATTCACCAAGTTGGTAAAAGAACACCAACAAATAATACTTTCAATTGAAGTATTATCCATTAATAAGTTCCCAAACCAAAGAATCAAAAACTTACCTTTTGTGTCACTTGCGAGGTACGACTCACCTTTTAAAGTTAAACAAACTCCTTTGTGCGTTTTTCTTTTGAAGAGTTACCGAGAAGCGAGTTGATTATTAGGTTTAAGTGTCTTATCTCATTGTCCGTATTTAAAATTTATTGTGAATACATTGTTGAAAAACAAAAAAAAACCAAAAAAATTAAAAAACAAAAAAAAATTAGTATAAATTTTCTTTTTACATTTTAGTGCATGCGCACTCGTTCTTAATCTCGTAATTCTAACCGTCAACAACAACAAGTCAATCCGACTTTTGTTGAACCATTTAATCTTGTTGAACTAATTGAAAATCAAGCTCTTCCCTTAGTTACGATGGATGATACTCGTACTATTTCTCAATTGCTCGAAGCACCCACTGTGGGTTACGAGGATGCCATCGTTGTGCCCGAAATCACCGCGGACAACTTTGAGCTTAAGCACGGTTTGCTTACCCTCGTTCAAAACAAACAATTCTTTGGTCATGACAAAGAAGACCCTCATGCTCACATCTGTTATTTCAACAAGATCACTTCTACGATGAAGTTCCCGAACGTCCCGAGTACGTCGGTAAAGCTTATGCTTTTCCCGTTTTCTCTCGAGGGTGCAGCCCGGATTTGGCTTGAAAAAGAACCCCCTCGATCGATTCTCACATGGGATAATTTTGTTTCGAAATTCATCAACAAATTCTTCCCTCCTTCCAAAACAACAAATCTTCGAAATGAAATCACGAGATTTTAACAACGATTTGATGAAACTTTTTACGAGGCATGGGACCGATTCAATGATCTTCTTCGGGCATGCCCACATCATGGATTTTCGGAGTTACATCAACTCGATACTTTCTATAATGCTTTGAACTCTAATGATCAAGATTCGTTAAATTCCGCCGCAGGTGGTAACTTTTTGGATAAAATGCCTCGTGATTACCTAAGAATCATTGAAAGCAAATCCAAAGTTTGTAATTCACGTAACAAACCGATTGTTGCAAAAGTGAGTTCGAGCTCTTCTACCCCCGGTATTTCTCCCGATGTTGCCGAACTTAAAGACATGGTAAAAGCCTTACTTCTCGATAAGAAAAACCAAAACCAAGCTCCCACTCCCGTGAAAGCGGTCGAGGAAAGTTGTGTTACTTGCGGAGGTGCTCATTCTTACCAAAATTTTCCCGCCACCAATGGAAACGTTTATCGTGACAATATTCAAGAATTTGTTTCCCAAGCTGCAGCAGCTAATTTCAATCAAGGAAATACCGGTTACCGAGCCCCGATTGCTAATCAAATTCGACTCAGTTTTCTCCGTTCAACAAAACCAAGGAAATAACCAAAACCGTTACAACTAAAACCGGGGGAATAACTACAACCAAAGCAAAATTTATCGACCTCTGATTAATCAACCCCCGGTTCACCAAGCTCAACCTTACCAAGCTCCAGCTTCGCAAACACAAGGTGTGACAAAGAACGATTTTGAAAGCTACGTCAAAGCTAATGATGCAGTTATGAGGAACATGCAAGACCAAAACCAAAGTTTGAAAAATCAAATGATCAATTTAACGGACATGCTTTCCAAGTTTGTGAATTCCAATACCGCTTCTACTTCAGGTTCAGGGACACTCCCTAGTAATACCATTACTAACCCAAAGGTAGATTTGAAGGGTATTACTACCCGAAGCGGTATTGCTTATCAAGGACCTACGATTCCTACTACTACTTCTTCTCCTCCTAAAGTAGTGGAACGTGAAACCGAGGTGACAAAGGACATGGTGCTTCCTACTAATAATGGAAGTACCAAATACGTCCAACCCCCGGTTGTCCAAGTTTAATCCCAAGTACCAAATTCTGAGCCCGTTGTTGATCCCGTTAGTGCTCCAATGCCTAACTTAAAACCGTCAATTCCGTATCCTTCGAGACGTAATGATGAAAGGCGCCGTGAAAAAGCTAACGACCAAATTGAGAAATTCTACAAAAATTTTCAAGATATGAGTTTCGAAATTAGCTTAACAGATGCTTTGATTCTTATGCCAAAATTTGCCTCGACTCTTAAAGCCTTAATCGGAAATAAAGAAAAATTAAGTGAAATGGCTAGAACTCCTTTGAATGAGCATTGTTTGGCGGTCATCCTAAACAAGTTACCTAAAAAACTTGGAGACCCCGGCAAATTTCTAATACCGTGTGATTTTCCCGGAATAGAAGAGTGCTTAGCCTTGGCCGATCTTGGCGCTAGCATAAATCTCATGCCATTATCCGTGTGGAAAAAACTTTCTCTTCCGGAGCTCACTCCTACTTATATGAATCTTGAACTTGCAGACCGTTCGATTACCAAACCGATCGGTATCGCTGAAGATGTCTACCTAAAAGTAGGAAAGTTCAAATTCCCGGCCGACTTTGTAGTCGTAGACTTTGGTGCCGATCCCCGAGTCCCCCTAATTCTCAGGGGATCATTCTTAAAGACCGGACGTGCTTTGATTGATGTGTAGGAAGGAGAATTAACTCTTCGTGTTGGAAAAGATGCCATAACATTCAATCTTGACCAAACTTCGAGATACTCCTCTAATTACGATGAAATGACGGCAAACCGAATCGACGTCATTGAAATGGCTTGTCAGGAATATTCTCAAGAATTTCTCGGTTTCTCCGATGTGATCGCGAGTGGCAATGCCACTCCTTATTATGACCCAATCGTTTCTACCTCTTCTCTGACTCTCACTCCCTTCGGGGATAGTGATTTTCTTCTAGAGGAAGTCGATGCTTTCCTCGCTCTTGAAGATGATCCAACTTCACCGAAAGTTGATGACTCTTACTATGACCCGGAGGGGGATATTTTTCTTCTCGAATCATTTCTCAATGATGATCCATCACCCCCTCCCAATCAAGGAAATTATTTGCCTGAAATTCAAAAAGAACTTAAAATTTGTGAAGCTAAAACTAATAAATCTTCAATTGATGAACCTCCCGAAGTTGAACTTAAGGACTTACCTCCTCATCTCGAATACGCATTTTTGGAAGGTGACAACAAGTTGCCTGTCATAATTGCTAAAGACTTGAGTGTCGAGGAAAAAGCCGCTCTCATAAAGGTTTTGAAGTCACATAAGCGAGCCATCGCTTGAAAACTCTCCAACATCAAGGGTATTAACCCAAAATTTTGTACTCACAAGATTCTTATGGAAGAGGACTACAAACTGCGGTTCAACACCAAATACGAGGGAATCCAAAAATCTACGATGTCATCAAAAAGGAGGTTGAAAAACTTTTTGACGCTGGATTAATTTACCCTATCTCGGATAGTCCTTGGGTGAGCCTCGTACATTGAGTACCGAAAAAGGGTGGCTTTACCATTGTTGAAAATGATGAAAATGAATTGATTCTGACTCGACTGGTTACGGGATGGTGTGTATGGATTGACTACCGAAAGTTAAATGAAGCCACCCGTAAAGACCACTTTCCACTACCATTTATGGATCAAATGCTTGAGAGATTAGCGGGAAATGAGTACTATTGTTTTCTCGATGGTTTCTCGGGTTACTCTCAAATTCCTATCGACCCTCATGATCAAGAAAAGACAACATTCACGTGTCCTTACGGAATGTTCGCCTACCGTCGCATGTCTTTTGGCTTATGCAATGCACCAGGCACGTTCCAAAGGTGTATGATGGCTATCTTTCATGATATGATTGAAAAAATGATGGAAGTCTTCATGGATGACTTTTTGGTCTTTGGGAATTCATTTGAAAATTGCCTCTCTCGTGTAGACAAGATGCTTCAAAGGTGTGAAGACACCAATCTTTGTCTAAATTAGGAAAAGAGTCATTTTATGGTAAAAGAAGGCATTGTCCTTGGCCATAAGATTTCCAAAAAAGGGATTGAGATTGATAAAGCCAAAATCAATGTGATTGCTAAGTTACCTCATCCCACCACCGTTAAGGGTGTTCGGAGTTTTCTTGGTCATGCCGATTTCTACCGACGGTTCATTAAGGATTTTTCCAAAATTTCTCGACCGATGACTCATCTTCTTGAGAAGAATACTCCATTTATTTTCTCCGATGATTGTATTCAAGCTTTTCAAACATTAAAGAAAAAACTTACTGAAGCTCCAATCTTGATTGCCCCAGACTGGGATTTACCCTTTGAGCTTATGTGCGATGCTAACGACTTTGCCATAGGTGCAGTCTTCGGGCAACGTCATGAAAAACACTTTAGGCCTATACACTATGCTAGCAAAACAATGAACGAGGCGGAATCGCATTACACCACGACGGAGAAAGAAATGTTAGCCGTGGTGTATGCCTTTCAGAAAAAACTTCTGATCTTGTACTCATCTTGAACAAATAGCGTAGTGTATATACGGATTCACTCTCGCCCTAAATATTCTTCTTTGCTTAAAAAACGCGAGTATTCCAAGGCGAGATTGCTCCGGTGGGTTCTCCTCCTTCAAGAGTTCGATTTCAACGTAATTGACACAAAAGGAGCCGAGAATCTCGCGGCCGATCATCTTTCCCGATTAGAAAATCCGTATGAAAATGTGCTCGACCCAAAAGAGGTGAATGAAAAGTTTCCTCTCGAGACACTTAATATGGTGACTTCTCGTGGTGACTCAAGTACCCCGTGGTTTGCCGATTATGCAAATTACCACGCGGGGAATTTCATTGTTAAAGGGATGTCGTCCCAGCAGAAAAACAAGTTTTTCAAGGATGTTAAACACTACTTTTGGGACGACCCCTATTTGTTCAAAATATGTGCGGATCAAATGATTCGGCGGTGTGTTGCTGGCCAAGAAGCTGTTGACATCCTCACAGCTTGCCATAGTGGACCCACCGGGGGACATTACGGTGCCAACTACACCGCCAAAAAAGTTTTTGACTCAGGATTTTATTGGCCCACGATTTACAAAGATGCCCATGACTTGGTCACCCGATGTGACACTTGTCAGCGTCAAGGAAAAATTTCGCAACGTGATGAAATGCCTCAAAATTCCATCTAAGTTTGTGAAATCTTTGACGTGTGGGGCATAGATTTCATGGGGCCATTCCCGTCTTCACGAGGGAACAAATATATACTCGTGGCGGTCGACTATTTGTCAAAATGGGTTGAAGCGAAAGCGCTCCCCACCAACGACGCCCGAGTTGTTTGCAAATTTCTTAAATCTCTCTTCGCCCGATTCGGTGCCCCTCGTGCTATCATAAGTGATCGCGGAACCCATTTTTGCAATTACCAGTTTGTAAAGGTCATGCTTAAATATGGAGTTACTCACCGTCTCTCCACCGCGTATCACCCACAAACAAGTGAGCAAGTTGAGGTATCCAATCGTGGCTTGAAACGAATTCTTGAAAGGACCGTGGGTGAGAACCGTGCCTCTTGGTCGGATAAATTAGATGACGCACTCTGGCCCTTCCGTACCGCTTATAAAAAACCCATCGGGTGCACCCCATACAAGCTCGTGTACAAAAAGGCATGTCATCTACCAATCGTGCTCGAGCACAAAGCCTACTAGGCCTTAAAGCATGCAAACTTTGACCTTGATAAGCTGGTATCACCAGCTTATTTTCCTTAGAATCTTTGCATCATTTAGGACTTTACCTGTTTTTTTAGAAATTTTCATACTTATTTGTTATTTTTAATCATTTTTCGTAGGTTAAAAATTTAAAAAGTCATTAAAAATAGAAATTTTTTTCAGAAAATTACAAAATAATAGTTTTTAGTTTTATATTAAATACTTTTAGGTTTACAAGCATTAAAATCATTGTTACCACTTTTAGATTTTTATTTTGATTTTTAGCTTTTAAAATTAGTTTTATAAAATAGATTTTTATTATAAAAAGTTGTTAAAAATAGTTTTCTGAGTTTTTATCATATTTTAGACTCTTCTAAGGTAGAATGTCATTTTTTAGAAAATTTTCTTTTGTCATTTTAAAGGTTTAGAAACTAAGTTTGCATTTTTAGGGCTTAATTTTGATATAGTTGATAATTTAGCGCGTTTTTAGGATTCTCGTTTTGCGTTTTTAGTTTAATTTTAGTGCCATTGATAGTTTTTAGTTTAAATTTCCTTAATTTTCCCGTAGAATTAGAATACCAATCAAATTTGTCCCATTCAAGCATCGATTCTCATAACGACTTTCGACTTTCCATTGCATTCCTCATCGGGGAAACGACCCGGGAATCGTACTCCCGGATTACTATAATTGTGATTTTTTGATTCCTACCCTCTTATCTTTATATATTATATATTATAAGTATATCTTATATTTACATTTATATATTATATATTATAAAAAAGGTGTAGATCAAACAATCATCATCGACACAAACAAGAAGGGAAAGATCAAGATTTCTAAGTGATCAATTAAGGTCCCAAATTAATGAACTAAGTTCATTGTAATGATATCCTACAAGTAAAATGTTGGTAACCAAGAAATCACTTTTACTTCACCATGGTAACTAAGAAAATAGAAAGATGATAAGAAGAAAAGAGAAGGATGAACAAGAGAGAGAAAGTAGAGAGAAAAAAAGAATGGTTAATTCATACAAGTGTGTGAAAAACAAATGAGAATCAACACCCTCTCCACACTTGGAGAGGGGTATTTATACTTGCATATGGCCGGCCTATTTAGGCTTTAGTTGGGTCGTATGTTTTTGTTCTTGGGCCGGGCTCGGGATTACAATGGACCTTAGTCTGGAACTAGTACAAGATTAGTACGTTCACGAGCCTGTTTACCCATCTAGCCTATTACAACATACATGAGATAAAGATCGAGATTGATAAAATAATTGAGGCTAACAATCTCCCCTAAGCTTGGTTTCTGAGAGATTCCAAGCTTTCATGTTAGACTCGTTATCTAGAGGCCAACAATTTTTCCCAAAGCGAGGTCTTTAAGATTTTCTTGTCATTGAGTTCTTGAGTCTTTGTTTTGGTCTTTATCTTTGTTGTAAGCTTGTTCCTTCATGCTTTGTGATCTTTGATCTTGAGCCTTTGTCATTGTCTTTCGACTTCGTCTTTAGTTCTGAGATCTTTAAATCTTTTCCTTGTATGTCTTGATCATCTTTGCCACCTTGCGATCTTGTGTCTTGACCAACATGCTCATACTTTGCATCTTATTGAAAGCTTGCTAATAATCTCCCTCGAAGCTTGATTTTTGAGGAGTTATCTTTAATATCAGAGTATGCAGAAGTCTTTGTCTTTAATACTTGAGCTTTCTTGATACTTGAATCTTGATGCTTATGGTATGTCTTTGTAGTTTGAGCATGAGCATGTGGTAGTGAATCCGACTTAGCTGGAATGAGGTGTCTCCATCTCCATCTTTATATGAATCCTAAAATAAAACAGTTAGCAATAAAGCTTATGGACGAATATAGCTTTGTCATTCGCCTGGATTTGGTTGGATTAACTTCTGGTTCCGTGAGGACCAACCTGTGATCATGTATATTCAATTTAGAAGAATCTCCTTGACAGGATTTCCAGCTTTAAGCGTAAGATCCTCCAACACAGATGTATTAGATTCACCATGCTAGCTTGTTCTTAATATCGGAACGTCTCAAAGCAGAAAACTAGATATGAGTGAATCGATTAGTTACCATCTTACCGATTAAGTCGTCAATTCATTTACTGGAACAAGTTTGATTCACATGGAATCGCATCATCATTTTTTTCCAGTTGACACAAGTTTGATTCATATAGAATCGCACAAGTCACCTACCGAGAGCTTGTTTGATGTTGGCTTAAGCAGGATTTCCATCTTCACGGTGAATACTTAAGTGTCACTCGGATGTTCTGGCAAAATCACATGGATAATGCGTAGGACTCTTGTTAACAGTTTGTGAACTTGATGATGTTCAACAAGTGTTTGTAATGGAATGTGTCCTAATGAGATTTATTTTATTGATCTCTTGGCTCTAGACTCGATTAGTACGTTTTGGTTTTAGTACTCGGAGGCTGGAGCAGACTGCTACCTATTCAATATCAACTAACTCGGAGTGAGAAAATCAATAGAAGTCGTGTGTATCTCCGTGACAAACGAGACAAGTTTCTTTTGAGAGAAACTCAAATGGCTGGGAAGGGTTGTGCATTGCATCACTGGGTCCATGACGTCTTTCTTCAATACCAACAATTATCTTTTTGATTTTGATAGATTATGTATTGACCCGGTTTCTGCCTAAGTTGTGTGGAGGGCTTCTTTCTTTTCACCCTTTATCCATACATTTCTTTTTAATTCTTCAACCTCTTCAATGCTTACCAAGTCGTCATTACTAACACCTTGTTGTGATTGTTCCAATGTTAGCTCAATCTTAGTCGGCTATATTCCCTTATTCTCATTCATCTCCAATCATACCTAAGGACTGCTACTTCTAACTATGGAGTGTCCTTGGGTAGATCCCTCCAGTTCTGGTTGAATCATAGGACTAGTACCTAACCTAACCTCCTTATGACTTCAGAATCGTCATGAATTAAGATGTTGTTGGGTATGAGATCGTAACCATAAAACCTTTTCCGAAGAGTATCAAGCACTTTGAGCCGATTAGATTACTTATTATTTTCAAGATCACATTTTAATTACATTTCTCCCCTTATTTTAAATACTACTCCCTCCGTCCTATTTTTATTATCCATGTTTCCTTTTTGGGATGTCCAAAATTAATTGTCCACTACTAAAAATAGATAGGGAATCTTGATAAAGTTTACTATATTACCCCTGTTTGAAATTATTATTACAAACTATAAAGAAGAATTTTATTAATTAGTTAAGGGTAAAACTGTTATTATGTCAAAAAGTAAGAAAGAGAAAGCAGTAATAAATGCACTTTTCTTAAACTGTATGTTTTTTGTCGGGAGATAATAATTTTGGGACGGAGGGAGTAATTCACTTAGTTTATGAAATACCATGTGATTAAAATTTGTCATAAAAATCCTGTGAAAAAAACTTCGCATGAATTATATGGAACATGAACTTGCTCTCCCTTAATTTTACATATGTTTAACACCAAAATAATGATACCAAGTTGTAAAAAGAATATAAAATTGAGGGTTAGCATTGTTGAGCACACAGTTTTGAAAGATTATGAATTGTCATTGAATAATTCTTGAAAAATTGTGCTCAACCACTAAATCATCTTATAACATACAATCTATTGAGTAGTCATTATTATTACTGAGTTGTTATTAAGACTTTTTATAATGTTTTGAATACATAAATATTGTCATGTAATGATGTATCCAAAATCATTAAAACTTTGTTTTTCAAAAAACTCCCCCTCAAACATTGACTCATTTTGAAAATGACACCAAATGTAGAAGAATTATCTTGTAAGACTTTATGAGGGATGGAGTGTTGAACACACGATTTTGAAATATTATGAATCGCCAGTGAGAAATTCTTGAAAAATTATGTTCAACTTTTTGAAAAACGTCATGTTAGTAGACTTCTCTTCTAACGCTAAGAATAAGTGAACTGGAACGTACACTCTCCTTTGTCGTTCTGGTTTGAGTTGCAATCTGAGAGCAATTACAAGTCATAAAGAAAAATAGAAATGACATGTTTTGAAAGCATTTGAAACTCTTACTCGAACTTTATTTACACGACCGTGTCGATGTTAATCAACATTTCTAGGTACGCAAATATTATCGATTCCAAAAGACATGTCGAGAAGATTCTTTTTGGAAATTTTTTGATTTTTCTGATTTTGTATTTTCTTTTTGAAATTTTATATTTTGTAATTTTATTAAAAAAAAAATATTTACATGTTGTCCTCAGCAGTGATTGTTGTAGTTAGAGTGATCAATTCTGTTGTAGATTGAGCAGTTGTTGAAGGTGGTGTGTCTTGTTGTGTAGAATTGTCGGTGGGAGAAGAAGATTTGTTGATACATGAAGTACCTGCTATGAAAAAATCATCATACAAAGGACCGAATAGAAGATCCAACTCTTATTTTAACAGAGCTGTTGTATCTGCTGAAGTAACAACTTTTGGAACCATCTTTGAACTAGACGGTTCATTGCTGTGGCCATGAATTCCGAGTTCTGAACTGTTATGATTAAAATTCATTGCTTGTTTACCAGATTAGAATTCCTTGAAGCCCTGGTTTCTGAGATATCAGTCTTTTCAGCAACCAAACTCTGAGTCCTTCCTTTTTAGGATTGAAAAATGTATTTTCACTTAAGTTAAGAGTACATGCACTAACATTAAGAGCTTGTTCGCATTCATATTGTTAGTGATATCTTAATTTGAACCATTTGTGGGATCACTGTCAACCTTGGTTGTGCTATAGGTGAGTATCTTTCCAGTAGGAACCCACCTAAGACCAACTGTCTTGAAAATTTCACCCGTTGGTTTCCACCTTAGACAAGATCTAGGAGTCATTGTTTTCTCATGCACAACGGAAGTCTTTTTGATTGAAAACCTATGTCCTTTTATGATTTGTCTTTCTGGTTTCTTTGTTAAACTTGTTTGCTCTACAGGTTTGTTTCTATTTGTTGTCTTATTGGATGGAACCTTATCACGCGAGTTGACCTCATTCAGGAATTTTATTACACAATGATCATGATTTTCATTAAAGACACATTTCTGACATGTCGAGCAAACAAAATGTTTGGAGTCAGAAAAATTCATAGAATTCCTGTGGTGTTCTGCTATGGGCATAGTCTTTGTCGTTACGTAACTACTCTTAGATGCGGGCCAATTCCTAGAGTTTTGGTTATTGATCCTAGGTTTTGGTTTGCTACCATTAGCTGTGCATCATGATCTAGCAAAAGGCATCACACTAGGTTTTGAATTCTTACTGCTTTCTTGTGTCTTTTTCTTAGCTTCCTCTAGGTAGTGATTATGAACCATGCCATTTAAGCTATACCTAGATGTGCCAGGTGCAATTATGTGATGAGGTTTTGCACAAACAGATTCTTTCCCCTTAGACAAATAATGCGTAGTGACTGGTTTTGACAAATCGTTATTGACATCAACTTGGGAGGCAAACAGTGGCTTTAAAATTCTAGGTTGTTCAAACTTAAACACAGTCGGTTGTCTAACAACTGATTGGTTTCTATGTGGTTGTAAAACCGGTTTCCCTAAGAATGAGGATTTTGCAAACTTAGTATTCATACTATTTCCTGTTAATTTTCTCAACTCATTTTTTAATGCTGCAATTGCAAATCCTTTTTCCTGAAGTTGAGCTTTGAACTCAGCATTTTGAGCAATCAAAGAAGTTGTGTGTTCTATAGTCTTAGCTCTCGTTGTCTTGATAGAATCAAACAGTTCTTTGTAATGCCTTTTCAAAGTCTCATTTTCGATAAGTAATTTAGCCATTTTATGTTCCAATTCGATGTTTATTGTTTCAATTACATCTATGTCATGTTTAACCTTGGCTTCTTTACTTTTTACTTTCGAAAATTGACCATGTTGCCCTTCTTTTAAAGCTTGATTTTGATATTTAAATTCAAGATTAACACAATGTGCTTCCATTCTTGAAAAATCTTTTTGAAATTAGGCAACAGTCTTTTTGAGAAAAATATTTTCAGATTTGAGAGATTGATATGAGAGTTTAGTTTTCTGGTTATCAGTTAGATTAGCAGGCAAAGGACATTTATCATGACATTGGACAACATTTTGGTCAACCTCTCCTTTATTATTGAATTCAGGTTGCTTAGTATGTTGTTGTCCTATAGCAAAGACATTAATTTCAGCAGTCATTTGTACCTTAGCCATTGGCTCTTCATCATATATGAGTTTGATATCTGCATCATCGGCATGTGCATCATTCCCTGATCTGCTGCTTGTATCATGCTCTTTTGATTCTATCCCACTGCTTTCTATGTCAACCAAACTAGCATCCAATGCTTTACTCGTATCAACCTTTTTCTCTATTGTCTGCATCTGTCTGTCATTCACCCTGCTGTCATACTCTCATTTATGCTGTGCTCTTTCATCAATTGACTTCTTAACAGATTCCATGTCGTGGATCAGTGTATTACGGAATTCTAGAATCTCGAGTGGAGTGTACTGTAGAAAGTAGTTGCGTGTCATTACAACATATTCATCATCCAAATAAATTTGTGACTTGATGAACATCTGAAACTGTGTCTCGAGTACTTTAAAAGCAGCCATGGATCCAATCTCTTGAAATTCTTCTTTGTCAAGTTGCTTTTCTAGTTGATCCATGTTTAGGAGCATTGTGCCTGTAAAAGTCTCAACATCTTGACTAAAGAGTATCGCAAATGCGCGTTTGAATCCACACTCGGTTCGAGTTCTTTTTGAGTCGTTGTTTGAAAGAAGCTTGAGGTGTAAATGAAGTTGTCGAAAAGATACCATGCAACTCTTTTTTGCTTTGTCTTGAATTTGTTGCATTTGTTGTTCTTCTGAATTAGAACACGAAGATAAAGTATCTTTCGTTTCCATTTTTTCCGTGATGTGAAGTGAAAATGATTTGTAGGATCTTAAGCAAGTAAAGTGATTGTAGTTGTGGATTGAAATCAATTAACGTTCACAAAATTTTACAAATCTATGATTTAAACCGAGAAAAGAAATGGAATCTTTTGCGGGATTTTACAAAATCAAGAAGAAACCGTGAAACAATGATTAATTGTTGTTGAAATCGCTGTTGTTGTATAAGAATCTGAGCTTTTGTTAATGATTGATGAGCTTAAAACGACGGACGGTGCATAAACTTTCAACTTAAAATGAGTAACGATTGATTAAAACTCAAATAAGGACTAACGGTGCAATTACGATTCACTTTGGAGGACTAATGGGCTGAATTGAAGCAATTAAGGACTAACGGTGTAAACTTGTTTCAACATGAAGGTTAATGATGCAACAAAGGACAAACTTTGAAATTTACTTTAAGTTCAGGGGCTGCATGTGTCATATTGGATTTCTTGTATATTAATAACATGTTTCCTTCCAATATAAGTTGTCTTCCTCGTTTTTGAATTTCACAAAATGATCACGTATGTATTTTTAGTCTCGGGGAGTTGTACGGTTATCGTCGGTGAAAACCAAATATACCACGATGATCGTTTCAAGACCGCGATCGTAATGGTATATGTTATAAGTCCCGTAACTAAACGTCACTCGAAACTGAAAACCCGAAAACGAATTAAAACAATTATAGTTTCATTCTGTTGAGTTGCTAATTCGGTTCATGAAAGCGATGTGCTAATCCGGTGGTCAAAGAAATATGCAAATCCGGTTGAAAAGTGCATGCTAATCCGGTTGTCAAAGAAAGAAATGCGTATCCGGTCACAACTAAGAACTGCGTATCCGGTTACAACTGCGAACTGCGTATCCGGTTACAACTACAAACTGCGTATCCGGTTAAGCTTGAAGCTGCTTATCCGGTGCCTTAAAAGATTGTACTAACGTCCTTGTGTCCTTTCTTTTGTCTTCTATAGAAACCAACAAAAATCCAATGTCCTTGTTGCTAAAAACTTGGATCTTGGTCTCCTTCTTGTCTCAACTGGTGTGGACCACAAACAAAGAAGAAACCCAAAAAAACTTGAATAAGCTTTAAGAATAAGCTACGTCTAATAAGTTAACCACAATAAGCTCAAAATAAGTTCTTCTCAAGAAATAAGCCACGATAACTTCAAAAAGTTGTTTGAAACAACAAAGAGGCCACGAACAGTAGTATAATAAATAAGCTACAAGAAAGGTATGAACCTGTTTATAAATAAAAACGTATAAAAGAAGGAAACAGACACAGTAGGCTTGATTGCAAAATAAATATGTGGCTACTTTTACTTGTCAAACCAAAACGCACCCTTATTAGTTCAAACAAAAATGCAACAAACTAGTGATTAAACCAAAACGCACCCTTATTTTGGCCTTATTGTTTGTGTTTTATCAAACCTACTGTTGCATAAAATGAAACGTAATAAGCCCAATGATGAGGTTTCAAGAAAACTGTTTAAAGCCCGAAAACAATTAATAATCCATGAAGGGAAGATAGTTAGAAGGAAAGAAAAAAAATAAGCTAAGTGGAGATAAGCCCAAATAAGCTACAACCAACTGTTCGAATAAGCTATACTTAAATTACCACAACTAAACACTAAACCCACTCGTGGCGAGTGATACCAAATGTAGGAACCAAAATATCACTTTCACTTCACCATGGTATTATCAAGAAAATAAATAAGAAGAAAAATAAAGAAAAGTAGAGAGAAACCAGAGAGAAGAAAAATGAGATGGTTGATTTCACATGAAATGTGTGTGTTACAAATAAGACCAACACCCTCTCCACACTTGGAGAGGGGTATTTATACCACTTATTGGGTCGGCCTTGTAAGGCTTGTTAGGCCGTGGTTTAATGTCTTGGGCCGGGCTCAGGATTACAATGGACCTTAGTCCGGAACTAGTACAAGATTAGATTATGTGCACGAGCCCGTTTACCCTTCTAGCCTATTACAACATACATGAGATAAAGACCGATATTAATAATATAAGTTGAGGCTAACAGGGTGTTCTCCCACGAATCGCGTTTCTTTATTTACGAGTCTTGAAGCTAGACTCAAAGTCAATCCTATTACGTGACTCATTCATCTTCTAAAGTCACATCCTCTTCATTAATTAGCTCTTTGATGTTAGATTGGTAGTGCTTAACACATTATCCATTTACTAAGAATATGTTCCCATTCTCATCATGAAACTTGAAGGCCCTATTTTTAGGGCCATCTTAACTAAAAATGGACCATACCACCTTAATTTCAATTTCTTTAGGAATAATTTTAACCTAGAGTTGAAGTGAAGTACTTTATCCCCTTCTATGAATTTTGTAGGATTCTTAATTCACTTGTCATGCCACTCTTTGTTCTTTCCTTGTACGTTTCTGAAGATTCATAGGCCTTAAGTCTTAATTCATCAAGCTCGTGAAGTTAAAGGAATCGATATGCCCCGTATTTAGACAAGTCCACATTGCATGATTTTAATGCCCAATAGCCTTATGTTCCAATTCTACATGTAGATGACACGATTTTCCATAAACCAACCTAAAAGGGTAGTTCCTATAGGTGTTTTGTAAGTCGTCTTAAATGCCCATAACGCATCATCCAACTTATAGGACCAATCCTTCCTATTTTGTCCAACAGTTTTTTCCAAGATTTGTTTAATGACCCTATTTGTGTTCTCGACTTGACCATTTGTTTGTGGGTGGTAAGCAAGAACCTATGAATTACCTAATACTTTTTCATTTCCCTTTACATTTGATAATTGCAGAAGTAAGTTTTGCGGTAATTGATTAAAGTTTTTGGTACATCGAATCGAGCAATAACATTTTAAGGAAGTTAACGACCATTCTGGCATCGTTCCCGTGCAGAGCCTGTGTCTCTACCCATTTAGACACATAATCAATTTCTCACTACCCGTGCCAAACCGACCCAAGTATTATGTGACTAGATATGGGTAAGAGTTAGGGCTGTTTCTTTTTTTCTGTCTGGAAATAGTTCATGTGTAGATTAATAAGGTAGTTTAGAATAAGAACTGTTTGAAAATATCATGTTTCTTTTTCATCCTGAATGACAATCTAAAAAACATAAATGGCCGATTTACCCTTGTCTTTAAAATCACAGATAAAGCAATGATCTCGTATTGAAAACCAAAGAAATCAAAGATTGAGAATAAATGATACATAATCAAACTTCAGTTACTACGAATTTCTAAAAACATAAGACACGTCCATCTACGAGATCATTGCTCAATCTTATGTAGATTTTTAAGATTTATACACATACAAAGATGAGGTAATGAAGTCGACATCAAAAAAATTTGTTAGAGGGATCAAAATAGTAGATACGACAATTCAATGGTGAAGATGGGGAGTAAGACGGTGGATTAGAGTGGACATGACAATGAAGTTATGTTAGCTCTCATGGGAAGTAGGTGTGTAGAGCCGAAGAGGTTAAAACAAGTGGGTTATGTTGGAGAGGTCTCAGGTTCGAGTCTCACCATGGACCTTCAGGGGCGAAAATAAATAAAAGCGAGAGTGGGGCTTATCCCCAAAGACGAAGGTTCGAGGCTTGCATACTGCCGAATTGGATGCCACTGTGAACTCGAATCACTAACTACTAACTCGTCGTTAAAAAAAAAGTGAGTTATGTTTCGAGAAGAAAAAAATAAAAGAAAGACGTGTGGGTAAATTTGTGATTTGAGATTCTGGATGGAAAAAACATTCTTTTTAGCGGCTTTTAAAAACAGAATTTACTTTTGTATTAAGCAAAAAAAAATTTCCTAGTTGCATTAAGAATTTTTTCCATATCAAGCAAAAAAAGAAACACCCGCATAGCATGGTTCATGGAATCATGGTTACAAATGGGTCGGGTTTTGTTTAAAAAAACAAACCCACAATACCATCTGTTGTCAAAAAAAAAAATTAAACACAGTGACCGGATAAAATGGCAGACGACAACGGCAGGAAAGTAACTGCAATAGCTGCCGGAGAAGCTCACACTCTTGCTCTAACTGGTACAGTACTAATAAAATCCCATGTTGACTATCTTTGAAATTAACTAATCATTGAATATCATTATCAGGTGATGGTAAGGTTTATTCATGGGGTAGAGGAACCTTCGGCCGTCTCGGAAATGCTTCCGAGGTCGATCAACTTATTCCCACTAAAATCCACTTTCATGTAAACAAAATTCTTGCCATTTCTGCTGGTGCTTATCATACTATTGCTCTTGCTGGTAATATATAATTGTATATTTCATTATTTGCTATTACCTTCTTTTTCGGAATTATGGGCTTATTTGAATTTGTAATAACTCATAAGCTCAATCTATAGGGCTTATCAACTCGAGCTTATGGCTTACGACCTTTCCAAAATTCAGATAAGCCCATAAGCCAATCAAATAAGCTATTATCCAAACACCTGGCTTATTTTCCAATATTATCTTATCTCAGATGATGGTTCTGTTTGGAGCTGGGGCTACAATACTTGTATCCTTTCAAATTTTGCTTCTACAAATTCACCATTACTATATAACTAGCAACAAGAATCGTTCAACCATAGGACATTTACGGGCTGTTTCAGATTGCTTATTTTTTTTCTGCTTTACTTTTATTAACTGAAGCATGTTGCTTTCATCCAAATGCTTCTTTGTATTTTCAGTTAAAATAACTAGTTTCTGCTAAATCATTGAAGCTGTTTATTTCAAAGTGCTTATTTCATATGAAATTAATATTATTTTTCTTCAACATATGTAACTAAGACCTTTCGTGATTACATTTCCACAAATTTTTATTTTCCGAGTGTTGTTACATTCTACACAGAATTCACAAATCTGAACACTATTTTCTCAAGTACTGACTTTTAAGCACAATCATAAGCAGAAAAGTTAAGCAATCCCAAACACTCCCTTACTGATTTGTGTCTTTCAAATTGGACTATCATCAAGGCTGCTGAGACAAGATACATGTGGCGTTAGTATTATATATTGCATCCTTGACAGTAAGGTAGATGGTCAACTTGGCGTAGATGGAGATAACTCTTTGGTTCCCTATTTGGTACAGATGCCCATCTCAGATGATGGATCAGTAACTAAGAATGAAACGACACTTAAGGTGGGGACTAACATATACCCCCTCTTTTAATACTTAAGCACCTTGGGATCCAC
Organism: Tanacetum coccineum; assembly: GCA_026074375.1. Classification (NCBI taxonomy): domain Eukaryota; kingdom Viridiplantae; phylum Streptophyta; class Magnoliopsida; order Asterales; family Asteraceae; genus Tanacetum; species Tanacetum coccineum. The sequence continues at coordinate 18,546 of BQNB010046941.1, read as the reverse complement.
TTATATGTTTTCTATGTTCTGGTTATCGATATGGTGTGATTTAGGGTGTGTTTGGATGTTCATTTTGAATTACATTAGCTGACTACAATTACTTCTAATTTGGAATAATCAATCTGAGCTTACATCTACATATGAATTATGATCATGTGATTTCCTGGGGGTCAAATAATCAGTTTGATACTATCCTCGAGGACCTCGACACATTATTACAAAATAAAAATAAAAATACTTACATAGTCTTATTTTTTATACTACTTCCTTGAATCATCAGTATTTACATAACACTTAATACCAGTGAAAGTGATTATTATAACTTAATGCAACACAAGCACATCCCGACATTTGAACACCCTCTCTTACACTATACCTTAATTGGATGATTTGATATCACTTTTAAACCGGATATCTAAACACCGTTTTACTTTTCCTCCCAGATTTCTTCAGTGAAAGCTGGAGGCATGATGTCACTAGCAATCGATGATGTTGGGTGTCTTTGGATGTGGGGCAACTGCCCTGTACAAGACACCTCAAATGAAGGTGGATTTTCATTTGGCCCAACACCTACTCCAATACGTGCTTGGAATTTCAACGGCCATAGTGTCGTCAAGGTGGCCTGTGGAAGTGAGCACATTGTAGCATTAGTCAATGGTGGAGAAGGAAGCGAGCTCGTATGTTATTCTTGGGGTAATAACAGTCATGGTCAGCTAGGCCTCGGAGACACAGAGGCGAGGCCAAATCCTCAAATGGTTGAGAAATTCAATACCGGATCTTCATGGGCACCTTATAAAATAGCATGTGGATCCTTTCATACTTGTGTACTTGCATATAGAAAGACTGAAAGCGTATGCTGGACTTTTGGTCGTGGTGATAACGGGCAGCTAGGTCATGGAACTACCAAAAAGTCATTATACCCTGAAATAGTTAAAGGGTTGCCTGAAAATGTAATCTTAATTTCTGTAGACTGTGGTTTATTCCACACAAGTGTAGTTTCGTCATCAGGGAATGTTTGGGCATGGGGAATGGAGAACGGGCTTGGCCTATGTCCTGGAGCTACTTTTACAGAAAGTGACGGTGGAGATGCGCTTACTCCTCGTTTGATTAATGATGTTTTTGGTTCAAAATTTCCTCAACCTGTTCAAGTAGCTTGTGGTGCTGCCCATACTGTTCTTCTTGCAGATAGTGGATACAAGCTGTGGTCTTGGGGGAGAGGAAGCAGTGGGGTCCTCGGAAATGGCCAAGATATTGATTTTTTCGTCCCAAGGGCCGTGCTGTGGCCCCCGCCAGGCGAAGAGGATTCAGAAACCGTTGCTAATAAACCTGTTGAGGAAATGGATACTAAGGAACGTACAGAGATTGAGAAGAAATTATCTTCCGCCATGGAAGAGATAAATCTCCTGCAGTCTAAGCTCTCTATAATGGAGCGTTATGCGAGTATTCTTCATGGTTCTATATTTGGAAAGCCTTTCGAAGAAGATAGAGACGTACCACTGTCGTTAAGGAACTCAGGCACATTTGATATTGCCAAAGAGTGGGAGGATATGTTGGATTCGTCTGATCGTGGTAAGCTCATACGTTTACAGATGTTTTATCGTAATATGCTTGCAGGTGTTGAAGATAAAATGATGAATCAAAGGATTAAGGAGATGATAAAAGAGCATTTTGAATCTTCAGCAAGTACCCATCATTAAACAGAGTTTTGCGCCTTTATATCATATGTTAATCCGACAGGCTACCATACAAGTTTTATGTCGATATTTACAAGTAGTGTCATTAAACTGAATGTTGTACAAGCAATAATATTTTGTGACCCATAAGGCCATAATAATAATAATTCAACTTCTTATACTGTCGGCCATTAATTTTAGTGTTAGTAACATACATGCATTATGTTGGTTAAAAAACTGTCTGTGGTCATGTATTAGATGGATTAGGCCCGAGCCCGGCTTGTGGGTTGGGTCAATTAGGGTTAGTGTTATGCATTTGTACTCTATAAATATTGATCAATAATAAAGTTATACCTACGGGTTTTATCATTGTCTAACATGGTATCATGAGCGGGTTTGATTCTTAGACCTAGTGGCTATGTTGAGCCGCCTCTCATAGGCCACCCGTCAAACCTTTACCGCTGCCACCACCATTATCCCTAAAAAAAAGGTTTCATTGTGTTTTCGGATCGTGTTCTTGCTGAGCGTGTTGCTAGTTATGTGCATCTATGTACACTTTATTGGTGGCTCAGACCATTTGGATCTGGGGTCCATTAGGGTTAGTGTTATGCATTTATACTCTATAAATATTGATCAATAATAAAGTTATACCTACGGGTTTTATCATTATCTAACATCATCATATGAAAAAGTATCAAAGTTTCCACGTTTTATTATTGTTAGCATCTATATATTAATTTTTCTAAACAAATTTAAATCTTTTGTTAATCTTCTTATTCTAGTTCTCTAACTGACGTGACATTAGTTAATTACTTTTCAACCGTTATACTAACGGTCGTTTGCAACGAACGTTTGCAACGTTAGTCCTTTATACTAACGACCGTTTGGTTTTCTTAAAAAAATCTCTTTTATAATTAGTTTTGATAATTATACACGTGTTATACACATTTGTATACATGTTTCATACACGTTTTTATACACGGTATTATGTACACGTTTTTATACACACGTTTTTATACACACTTTTATACACACATTTTTATACACGTTTTTTTATACATACATACAATTTCATACACATTATTATATACACGTTTTCATACACGTTATTATCCACACATTTTTATACACGTTATTATCCACACATTTTTATACACGTTATTATACACACATTGTTATACATGCTATTATACACACATTTTTATACACGTTATTATTGTATGGAAACATGTACACTTTTTATTATAACAAAATCAGATTGCAATTAACAAATAATTAACAGAAATAAATAACAGAAAATATAACAGACAGAATGGGGTAGAAGCAGAAGACAGACACTATGAATGATAAATAATTATAATCATAAAGGTCATGGCACGAGGCACGTGTTGGAACACGCAAGACATCCTTAACACAGATTCGCCGTCTGTTTTCCCAAGGTACATACGATTCAAAAAGCTGTTGTACAGCCGGACCTGACATACCTTTGCCCCTGAAAAATCCGGAAACTTGGAGTGCTTCTGATCGAAAAATGCAGAAAACTTATAATGAGTTATTCTCTCTTGTGTGTTTTCTCCCGGTGTATTGGAATGGTTGAGATGTCATCTATTTATACACAACCATAGCATATGGTGCAATCAAGCAGGTTAATCCTCATTAATTTTTCCAATCATGAAGCAGCCAATTAATTGCCAATCAATGACTCATTAATCTTGCAAATCAGCCAATTTAAAAATAATAGTCAATGACTCATTAATTTGCAAATAATAACTTCCAATTTAATTGCCACACTGCATCCCACACATGACACACTAATTATCACATCACTGTTCTCTCTACTCTCATTCTTGCTCACACCTTCTCATATACTACAATCCATCGAGTTCTCCATCTCAGATGCACAAACTACTCCCTATAACTCATGACAACACACTATCACCTCTTCTACATTGATCCTCTACATATAGCCTTACTCTTAGAGATTGATGTACTCATACATCAGCACATGCTCTGAAGCTTATCTCAGCACATTTCTCGTTCACACTCTCACATACACAATTCTACTCAATCATTATATCCTCAAAACCACAATTATCGAATACTCTCACAAACACACATGATCTCACTCAACACACATTTTTCACTAAAATATCCAACTTTATCCACAGCATTTTCCACTACAGAGTACACATCATTTCTAAAACACATAGTTCGATAAGGCTGCGTTATGTCTTAGCTCTTCTAGACTTACTCAACTTCAGTCCATCTCACTCTGCGCGAGCGCGCCCACCATGTCTTCTCCTTTCTCAGCGCACTACATAGGCTATCTCTCTCACAGGAACCCATCTATTCTCAATACTTCTCTCTTGTCTCACCATACTGAGTTCTACAGAGTGTTATATGTACACCATAAGCTGAGTTCACTATCTATCACAGCAATCATTCCTCCACACACAGACACACGAGCTCTTCATACTCATTCACCATCAAACGATGCTTCCATACATCTTCTATCATACTCTATGTGATCTGATACACCACAACATGTCCATGCGCAACGCAAGTATATCTCTCTCATCAGACTTACAGCGCCTAAATGGTTCTTTCTAACTCACACTATACTAATAATACAATCTATTCAATAAGTTCTCTGTATCTATCAGAACATGACATATATGCCTACTTATAATCTACCCTATTTCCTTGTACATAGAAAGCAGTAGCAACTAGCTATCTGGTCCAAAAGGTGGTCGGTATCCTATACAATCAGCTAACATCTGCTTCTATATGCGGAGCCAGCCTCATTGCGTATGACACTGTATATACGTTACCATCGTCATAACAACCATTGATATAGAGACATTAGCAACACCAGCAATCTGACGGAGCTGAATGACAGTCTAGACTTTATCACCACTATAAAACGTCCTTATTAATCACATTTATTTACACCTATACTGCACCATAACCATCAACTTTTCGCGACTTCTTATGTACAAGACATTAGACCCAGTTAGCGAGCATTTGTCTCTGATTAGATCATCTTCTACTTTCTTACTCTCTACCAAGCATAATCATAGCACACTCTAACACACACACTGGCGAACTTACAGACACATCAAATATACACAAGGATCTCACTCTTTACACTTCCTTAGCCGTTGACTCTACTCAATCTCTTAAATCCAACCACACTCTGAAACATCCTCGACTCAACTAGACTCTCAACAAGTCTCAGACTCGACTACAGCAGACACGATTTAGCTGTACTCACAAGGGCTAACAATCCTACGACATCATCCTCTAAACAAATTTCTTAAGGACAGCGCTACGGAGACTCACAATACCTGTCACGTATCTCACAAGCAGATGAGCGCTTACGATACATGAGGCATATATAGAAGCTCATTGTGAGACTCTTCTCATCTCAGACAAGGCTCATTCTGATTCATATGAGAGGCTTATGCCGGAGTGATAATAAGATAGGCAATGCTCCGACTAGTTGGAGAGTATCAAAATACTCCAATCATGTTCATGATGACAGGCATAACACACACCGTCTACATTAAGTTCATGACTCTCTATCTGATACTCAGAGGACTTCATTCATACAGATCATACACAATATTAGAGCGAGAGCTCGCCCTTACTATCAACATCGCCACAGCAGACACTTTGCACTTTCTTACGGAGACATCTTGCAGCCTATATGTCTACAATCATAGACTCATAAACACATCATTCTAGGAACTTTGTTCTTAAATCTTATCTACTCCCTAACTCGTCACACACTGATTATACATGCTCCTAGACGAAAATTTACACAAGAGCTCTCATCTTCAGAATGTATCATCAGCAAAGCTTTGAGAATTCGGCTCCCGAGACTATAAGGCACATCTACGCGAGTACATATCACCTTCAACACACAAGAAAACTCATGAGACAGATGATCTATTTCTAGAGCATCTTCTCTTGAGTGTGACGTAACACACAGCTCAACTCACTGACTAACTCCACAATCAATATATGTCAACTCTACTTTGACACAACAGTCACAAGAAGCAATACATTCACTCAAACATAGCAATGTATCGTCTTGTACAGAATGGGTGTGAGTAGGAGCACACACACACTCTTAAGAGAGAGATGGGGGTGTGGAGAGAGTGAGAGCGTGGGTTGTTTTGGTGGTTATAGTAGTACACACAATCTACACATCACACACAATATATGTGATAAGGTTGGTGGGGTTGGTTTTTTTTGATTATTGAGTTTGGGTGGTGTAGGTTGGATTATCTATCTATCTCTAGTGTTGTTGGTGTGTGTGTGAGTGGTGATGAGAGTGGTGAGAGTGAGAGGGGGTGAGTATATTGGGGGGTGGGGGGGTAGTGGGTAGGAGTGGGGGAGGTTATGAAGTAGGTGGGTTGTTGGATGTTGATAAGATTGTTGGGTGTTGGGGGGAGGTGAGAGAGATATTAGTTTGGTAGTGGGGGGTTGAAGGAGTATATTAATAGTGTGGGTGGTTGGAGTATTATATGGTATAGTATGGGTGGTGGAGTTGTTTGAAAAAGGTTAAGGTGTTGTAGGGAGGGTGTTGGAGGTTGGGGAAGTATAATTTGTGGAGTAATTTGAGGTTGGTATTTGGGGTAGAAGTATGTTTGGATTGTAATGGGGGGGTTTGGGACACAGTGTATTGTACGACATGTTTTGAAGGAATAAATATGATAATTGTTTTTATTTATATCGAAGTTTGTTTTATTTTGTTTTGGGTAAGTAGATAATAAATTTTATATAAGGAATTCTATAATGTTTGTTAAGATTTTTAGATGGTTCGTCTTCGAAAACGCCCAAAAACCTTATTTTAGTTTCCAATCAGCTTATAATATTTTTATAAAATTCTAGATTTTAGTCAGTTTTCATGAGGGCGTAACTCCTTCGTTATAATGATTTACGAAACGGCCAAAAGCTACGTTTCAAGGAAAAATCATGATCTACAAGTCTTCTTTTATAAATTATCGCCTGCCTAAACTGGGGAACTCGAAAGGGTGAAAACACAAACGTATACGACAAGATTGTTCAAAATAGTTTGACTGAAAAATATTAACTAGTTTTTCGTTCGAACTTCATTTGATCTTATCTCTACCCGTATTTTAAAATAAAAATTTCGTTTAAAGCGATCTTTATATCCAACAACGTTCGAAATTAAGTGTACTAATATGTTTTTAGACTCTCGACTTTTTAAAGTGACATTTAACAACTCGTTTCATTTTATAACAATTTTGACAGCATGTATTTTCTAACAAATCTACACTATATTTTAGCCGCAACAACACAACTTCAAAAACTAACCTAAATCCCTTCTATGGATTGTTACAAAATCTGAACATCTTCAAGACTACCTAATCCCTTCCACGGATTGTTACAACATCAACATAAACCACTTTTAATCACTTATAATCCACTATTAATCATTATAACCCACTATTAAATCACTTATAAACCACTTTTATCACTATATCTATCTATTTAATTATATAACCGATAATTATCACTTTTAAAAAAACAACCTTATATCACAATATTAATCCAAAAGTACATCAATACTAAGAATAACTCAAAAACCCAAATCAATTGTACAACCACTTTTTATTTTGTTAGTTCCTTTATAAAAATTGTTATTACGCAAACAAAAGTGATGAGATATGTGTTTAGATGAAAACATGTGAAAAACGAATGAAGAAAAGTGATGAGAATATGCTTACAAGTATGTAGAGCAAAGATGTTTAACGACCCAAACCAAATCTTGTATCAACCCGGAAATGACCACAAAAGACTCACTAGCATGAAGGAGATGAATATTTGAGATCAAGAAAAAAACAAACTAAGAATGTATGTGTGTGTGTGTGTGTGAAAAATGAACTAAGAATGTGTGTGTATGTGTGTTTCGGCGAACCAAGAAAAGAAGGAAGGAATACAGAATTACGCAGAGCTCAACGCTAAATATTCAAACTATACTAGCGGATGATGCAATAATTCTTGGGCAATGGGATGATTCTAAATTGACACCCTTGTATCATAGGTGATGGAATGCTTTATATCGTGCACAGGTCCTTTTCGATAAATTTGTACAAAAGCTCAAGATTATGGGTATTTCACGTGGACTGCTGACAGAACTAAGAGTGGCGGCTTCTAACTTGGATGCCTTTGTTCTCAATCAACCTTTCTTTTATTTAGAACGAATGTTTTGTGAAACTATGTCTAGAGTCACTCTTGAAAGAGGTATCAATGTTAAAATCAAGTCCCGTTTTGTCGAATAATTGGAAGTTTAAAAACGTTATTCCATTGGAGTTCGATTTACTCTACATAAATCGTGGTTAGGAATCGACGCCGATACTTCCATATGTCTATATAAAAGTCCCTTTCGAGTGTTCTCCATATGCTGGAATCCATTCGGAGGGAGTCCTTTATTCCATGGTCAGATCCTAGAAGTAAAACAAACAAGGGTGAAAATTGGAACAAGATCTCACAGCAAAGAAAGAGGGGGTTTGGGGGGTTCCAAATCTTTATGCGCTTATAATAGAGGCTTGTAATGTGCAAATGGGTAAGGGCCATTTTTTTTGCACATAAATCTTTGTTATGGTCAGAAGTGATAAGGCCATTCAAAGAATCCTGAGGGGGGTTTAATCACTGATGTTAGAAGGGGATTACGTTTACGTGGACCTCTATTGTCAGAAGTGAAGAAGTTACAGAATCAAGGTGGTCAACATATTTGATTATAATCGGATCAAGAAGAAATGAGAGACAATACAAGTTTGGAAAAGACCAAATGGCATAATAAGGCTTCTGAATATGTAATCCCTCGTCTTTACGCGTTGAGAGTCATCAGAATGTAAATATTCCACACGAAACAGATTGAATTACGGATTAGTTAACTCCTTTCGACGAAATCCCGAGAAGTTGGTGTGGAAGAATTTCAACACGACAATCTCTCCAGGTAGGAATAGCATAATTTACCCCCTCTCATCTGCTGTTGACAGTACGTTTGGACGCTTGAAAATTCAGGTGAGTTTATTCGGTGAAGTCTATTCGGTCAAGTGATTGATACAAATGTTTTCCTTTTATTCACTCGGCTACGAGATGGGGTTAAATCTTGCCTCTTAAGGTGAAACATCATGGCTTGGAAAATAAAAATAGATGTGCTGCCACTAAAATGAAATTATATCTCGTCGCGGTATTGAAATTGACTCGATAGTTTGCCCTATTTGTAACAGTGGGCGGAATCTTCTTGTCATCATTTATTTCCCAATGTATTTGGTTAGAACAGTTGGCTCCAGGAAATATCGTCTTGTGAATGGTAGGATTACGATGATGTTTCTTCTTATGAGGAATGGTACAACTGGTTGGTATCTCTTAGGCTTATCGCAAATCTCAAATCGGTGTTCGAAGGCATCTTTATTATGTTTATTGGTAGTCGTTTGGATGTCCTTAACAAAGATTCTTTTCCGAAGAAGAAACGCCATCGACAGGCGATGATTTTTGATAACATTGTTTTCTAATTCTTAAATTGGTGTAAATTAGTGTAAAGCCTCGTACAAATGATCGATTTGGCTCAAAAACCCTGCATCTTGTAATTGTCTAATTCTAGCTCCTTGCTAGTCGTTTAATAAAGCTGTTGTTCAAAAAAAAAAAAAAAAGAAAGGAAGAGCGAAAATTAGTTTGTGTGTGTGTTTACGTGTGTAAAGTATGAATGAAATGAAATGGATGAATGAGTATTTAAGTTTGAAATGGCGTGCTTAATCCTTAAGCAAAGTGGCATCTTAGGTCTTTTGAGACCATAGGGGAACACAAAGGAGAGAAATAAGAAAGTATGTTTGTACCATAGGAACCAACTAACAAAAAAATGGTGAGTGTATGTGTGTGTCTAGGTGCGGACGAACCAAAAGACCAAGGGGATGGGACCAATTTGATCAAGTTTTGAATTTATATGCAAGAAAGATCTAGATATTTTAAGAGTAGGCATATGCATGCAATGTATGAATGAACTAGTTAACATTTACGTAACCTGTAAAAATTAAAAACACACGACATCTAAAATAAAAATATAATATATTAAATATATGTTCGTTAAGTTGAAATGTGATAGTTGTAAAAAGACTACGCTTATTTAAAAGGCAGAACGCGTCCAAATGACGTTTTTCAGTTATACGCGGGGTAACTTCTCGGTTTCACGTAAATTAATTCACACAGCCGTAAAAGTCAAATATTCCTAAAACAACATTTTCTCAACTATTTAATTAAAACTAAGTCTGATCACGACAGTTGCTACAGTCTCCCCAATTTAAAGGAAATTTCGTCCTGAAATTCAACTAGTACTACTTATGGGTTTGATATGAGCTGTTACTAGCTCAACGTTTTTGAAGAATCGGTTCTATTTTAGGTTTAACCAAGATTACTACCAATAAATATCACACAAAAGCATTTAGGGGTGCAATAAAATATGCAAGTAAGCTTTAGTTACTAACAATGGTTATGCGCCAATATGGCCTTTCAACAAGTCGCTAAGACTGTTAGAATGCATTAAATAATCTTTCAACAAGTTGATTACCAACAGGAGTTCAACTCCTAGTTGGAGCTAAGACTGTTGGCTCAATAGGAATATAGAATTCACAACTAGATACGATCAATACTAATACTCACATACGCAAATTATAAGCACACATCTGGTCCAAAGAAATATAATGATTAGCATAGCTTAAAGTACTTGACAAGAAGGCTTTTGAGTCTTCTATGATAGCTAACAGATTTGTGGGTAACGACGGGTTATGTCAACCGTTTATCTTCCATTCCTGATCAACAAGTGGTGAACGACACGTATGCTCTTATGACGTTTCATATGGGATGTTCCTTTGTGCTAATCAGGTAAAGGTTGTTACACGAAACTTAACTAAAGTAAACGACTGACTCAATCTACGTAGAACCGAGTTACACATGCCCAAAGCATGTTTCTAAGGTCTAGATGTTCGCTCGCTCAAGTGTTAAACTCAATTATACACCTAAATGTTCCTAGCGTGTACCAACATCATGACGTAACGCGACTACTCCTATCTGAACTGAGGTATATGAGCACTAAATTTCCTGAATAGGAAATTGAATTGCACAGTCGACGTTAGTCAATCCATTAATCATGTTCTTCTTGCAGCTCGAGGCTGTTTGGTCAGTAGATCCTCGGACATTTGTTTCTAATTCCTATAGAGAATTTTGTGTTGTCGCGCGATTTAGACGGTTTAAGGTGTTTGGTTTTGGCTTTCGAGGAAGTCAAGCACTGCTCCATCATTCATGGTGATATCCTCCTACATTCATGACCACCGATAGTATTACCTTTTGTCCTTATACATCTTATCACCGGAAAGTCGAAATCTAGATCTATGGATTGCCCTCATGATAACTTCCCTCAAATTACTAGCTCTTAGGATTCAAGCTCTTTCGTCAAGTATCGAACTCCAACAGGTCAAATTCCAACTCACATCCTTAAAGCCTTTCTCGTCCTTCTGCGAATTCCCTAAAAACTTAAGCTAAGCAACAACTTGAGTCTATCTTAATCTCTCAACTCATCAAACAAGAACTATCTTGAGATTAAGTCATAAATTGTTAAAAAGCTTAACGTTTATGAAAAATTGGCTAAATTCTGGGGTTGCTCAAAAATCAATTCTTGCCACACTAATGGGGTTAGTAAAGTGTTACGAGGGTAACATTCTCTATCGACCACAAAGAGAAAATGTAGTTGTCGTCATAAGCCGGAAATAAAGGGTAAGACCAATTAGCGTTTGAACAATAAGAGTACACACCATTACGAGTCTTATAGTTGGTATGAGAGGGATTTAAAGAAATTCGATTGAAGTGGAAGCATTAAGGAAGAGCGTATAGTCAGCGGTATAACTAGTTGAAGTTGATGATCAGAGAAACAAGAGGTTCAAGGGTAGAATATGGTGTCAAAGCCTGATATGGGTTATTGTATTTCGATTATCTAATTCAACGCATTTTGGTTATCGAATGAAAAATATGTCAAACGAATTCAAAGGGTACTGGGTTATCAAATAGAGTAGAAAACGAATATTAAATCAAAAGGTAAGCAACATATATATATAGATTTCAAAGGTGTAGATAGCTATGGACCAAATGTCATAAGAATCTTTAAAGGGGAGGGTAGATACATGCACCGACCAGAAGTGCAAATGAAGAATCAACTAAGTGTACCAACGACGAAAGGGACACGTATCGAATAACAATACGCATTAAGACCGACAAATGAAAAAGATAGGATCCTTGTACCAATAATCAATTTTTACCCAAGAGGACCAACTAACACTATTTTTATAAAAATATCATTTTAAAATAGTAAAATCATGAAAATCATTTTAAATGTAAAAATTCTTTTAAATATAATTTTCATAAGACTCATGTTAAACGTGGTTTTCATAAAAAGATCAAAAGATTGTTATATAAAGGTGGTATCACATATTACTCGCATAAATTGTTTTAAACATACCTTTCGAAATAAAATAAAGTAAAATAAAGAGAAAATCATATACAATTGTCATCGTATCTTATTTGTAAAGATCATTGTAAACATAGTTTTCAAAATATCTAGTGGCAATCATATGAAAATTGTATCGCACCGTATTCATATAATCATTTCAAAAAAATAGTTTTCCCCAAACGTTATCAAGTATATTTCAAAAGAATTTTCATAGTTTGTGATCATTATAAAATGTGTAGCTCAAAGAAGGACACTGTAAGGACTTTGACACAAAGGTATTATTTGAAGGCGAAAGAGAGTACGAGCAAAGGTAGTTATAATAACAGTCAAGCAACACGTGCAAGAGAATTTCATGCAAGGACATTACGAACCAATAGAGAACGTAAGGACTCATCCGTACTAACGATAAAAAAGACAAACATGGAGAAGTATTTGAGAGATGGTGAGAGTGTTGAAGTGTTAGGATAGAGAAGCTTTTGCTTTTCAGAATGTGCCAAACGACACGGGGCTTTTGCTATAAGGGTCGCTTCGAAACGAGGTCTAAATGGAATTTAGTTGGTCGAAGGGGAGGAAATTTCGTTAAGTCTTCAGGGAAGACCTTAGGAAAATCCCAGACAACCGGGATGTCTTCAAGTTTCTTTTCATTGGCTTTCATGCTCGCTAGGTGCTTCAGGTTTTCGTTCGACGAGGGAATTTGGTAATCGACTCAGCCTTAAGCTTGACAACCAATACATCCCTATTATCGCGTCAAAACTTCCATGACCGAAAGGTATTAAGTTCATAGCAACATAATATATCTCTCGTCTTAAGTGGCGTTTACTAACGATCCTATTGGTTTCTTCCTCAGGCTAGATCGATGAACGGTTCATTCTCTATGACCTTCAAGGTTGACACAAAATAATGCTAGTCTACACTATTGATGCTTTAATATACTTTACTCAATTTGAGTATCCGACTATAATGAATAATCGTTATATGCGTTCGGCAATCGACGAGACTTATAATTTCTACACATTTCTAGTATTCACGGTGGCATGCTTTCTGATGCTGAATCCGATTAAACCGAAGTATTCAAAAAAAGATAACTGGAAATGGAGGAACTTTCATTGTTTGAGAGGTAAGGTCAAAAGATAAGGCACGTATTCTACGAACTTATAAGGGTGTGCTAAACGACATAGTCGTTCCTTTAGATCAGCTTTCAGAAAAAGGAGAGATATGAGACAAGCTTGTAGACAATCTTTCCGTCAAAGGTAATATTGGGTTCTAACAGGTGTTATTGGCATAGTGAAAGGTATACCAAGATTCGTTCCTGAGTCGCGCGTGTTTCTTCTTGGAGGCATGGTTTTAAAATCTATCCACAACATTTATTTGAGTACAACTTTCTTGCAATTTTTGATCATAATACCCCCTGAGTAAAATGTGCTACGTAGTTTAAAAATTTTCAATAATGATAGTCACGCAATATAAATTACTACAAAGTTTATAAAACGATTGTTTTCGGTGTGGTTAGGACCCTTTAACAAGTTTGACCTTTCAACATACATTACAAAAATAATTTTGACTAAAGATATTTCAAGTAGTGTATAAATAAAGATTTTACAATTTGAAGTCGTAATGGCTAAGTACCATGAAATTGATAAAATGGAGCTTATGTAAAACATCTTTTCAGAAGTGGGTTCGATAATGATATCCAACAAGTTTTGAGGTTGGGACATACCTCATTTTTCAAAGGTTTTGACTCTAAAATGGACCACTCGTTGAAAATTATTAATGCCTTATATTTTAAGAGGTTTTCAAAGAACACTTTACTAGTGTATTTTTGTTACAAAAGGACTTTGACTTAACGAATCAATACCATCTCCGAAACACGGTCATCAAGAAGAAAGTTTGTTATAATGGTCACCGCAAACGGTCTACTAAATCATAAGGTTATTACTTCCTAATTATACTTTTGTTTCACAAGTCGTTCTCAAGGTCGTGATCGTATGACGAAACAACAATTGAGATGACACAGCAGGGGGTTCATACATAGGTTAACTAACTATGTACCCCTGACTCGTCGATTCCAACGCAATGTGCAACGGCCAAAAGCTACGTTTCAAGCAAAAATCATAATCTACAAGTTTTCTTTTATAAATTTCGCTTGACTCGGACTGGAAAAGGGTCGAAACGCAAAACGTAAACGGGACAGATTGTGTCGAAAATAGTTTGAGCTGAAAAATATACTAGTTTTCGTCCGAACTTCATTTGATCATATCTCACTCGTTTTAAGTCCGTTTTTAGCGATCTTTATATCCACACGTTCGAAATTAAGTGTACTAATATGTTTTTAGACTCTCGACTTTTTAAAGTGACATTTAACAACTCGTTTCATTTTATAACAATTTTGACAGCATGTATTTTCTAACAAATCTACACTATATTTTAGCCGCAACAACACAACTTCAAAAACTAACCTAAATCCCTTCCACCAATTGTTATAAAATCTCAACATCTCCAAGGCTACCTAATCCCTTCCACGGATTGTTACAACATCAACATAAACCACTTTAATCACTTATAATCCATTATTAATCATTATAACTCACTATTAATCACTTATAAACCACTTTCAATCACTTATAATCCACTATTAATCATTATAACCTATTATTAATTACTTATTAACCACTTTTAACACTTTATATCATAATATTAATCCAAAAGTACATCAATATTAAGAATAACTTAAAAATCCAAATAAGTTGTACAACCACTTTTTATTTTGTTAGTTCCTTTATAAAAATTGTTTTTACGCAAACAAAAGTGATGAGATATGTGTTTAGATGAAAACATGTGAAAAATGAATGATGAAAAGTGATGAGAATATGCTTACAAGTATGTAGAGCAAAGATGTTTAACGACCCGAACCAAATCTTGTATCAACCCAGATATGACCACAAAAGACTTACTAGTATGAAGGAGATGAATATTTGAGATCAAGAAAAACACACACTAAGAATGTGTGTGTGTGTTTCGGCGAACCAAGAAAAGAAGAAAGGAAGAGAGAATTTTTTTTATGTGTTTATGTGTGTGAAGTATGAATGAAATGGATGAATGAGTATTTATGTTTGAAATGGTGTGCTTAATCCTTAAGCAAAGTGGCATCCTAGGTCTTTTGGGACCATAGGGGAACACAAAGGAGAGAAATAAGAAAGTGTGTTTGTGCCATAAGAACCAACTAACAAAAAAATGGTGAGTGTATGTGTGTGTCTAGGTGCGGACGAACCAAAAGACCAAGGGGAGGGGACCAATTTGATCAAGTTTTGAATTTATATGCAAGAAAGATCTAGATATTTTAAGAGTAGGCATATGCATGCAACGCATGAATGAACTGGTTAACATTTACGTAACCCGTAAAAATTATAAACGCATGACGTCTAAAATAAAAATATAATATATTAAATATATGTTCGTTAAGTCGAAATGTGATAGTCGTAAAAAGAATGCGCTTATTTAATAGTCGGAACGCGTCCAAATGATGTTTTTCAGTTATACGCGGGGTAACTTCTCGGTTTCCCGTAAATTAATTCACACAGCCGTAAAAGTTAAATATTCCCGAAACAACATTTTCTCAACTATTTAATTAAAACCAAGTCTGATCACGACAGTTGCTACAGTATAAAAATGTTTTTATATACGTTATTTTATACACACATGTTTATACACGTTTTTATACACACATTTTTATACACATTTCTATACACCTATTTTTATATACGTTTTTATACATGTTATTATATACACGTTTTTATACACACGTTTGTATTAAAGCGTGTGTATAAAAACTTGTATATAATAACGTGTATGAAAATGTGAGTATAAATGCCTAAATACAAACTGTATAGAAATGCGTGTATATAAAAAATTGTAAAAAAATTCGGTATAAAAATGTGTGTAATAATAACGTGTATAAATAATGGTGTATAAACATGTGTGTATCAAATAACGTAATTATAAAAAACGTTTTTAAATGCATTTTCATAAAAAACGTGTAATATAATAAACATGTATAAAAATGTGTGTATAAAAGCGATCGCATAAAAAAATGTATATAATAACGTGTATAAAAACGTGAGTATAAAAATGTGTATATACACATGTATATGAAAACTTGTATATAATAACGTATATAAAAATGTGTGTATAAAAACGTGTATTAAAAATGTGTGGTATCAAAACGTTGTTAAAAATAACGTGTAATAGAATGTGTATGTGTTTATAAAAACGTGCACATAATACTATGTATTAAACCATGTATTAAAACGTGTATAAAAATGTGTGTACAAAAACGTGTATAATTTTTTCTAAAATAATTAGAAAAGATTTTTTAAAGAAAACTAAACGGCCGTTAGTATAAAGGACTAAGGTTGCAAACGGCCGTTAGTATAATGGTTAAAAAGTACAACAACAAAAACAAAACGATACCCAATCCCGCCAGGCAGGGTATGGGGAAGGTGAAATGTAGACAGATCATGCCCCTACCCTTGGGAAACCCTCGGGTAGGAAGTCCGCTTCCGAGTAGGCCTTCGGCTAAATAACGCTTAAAAAGTAATTAACTAATGTTACGTCAGTTAGAGAGCTAGAATAGGAAGATTGATAAGTGTAGAATACACATATCTATTTATGCTTAAAAAGACCCAAATAAACCCAAAACGGATCAAAAATGGCAAAAATGTGCTTGTATCTGAGTTTAATGTGTGCAGGTACGGATATGTCAAAAATCACAGAAAACAGTCAAGAAAACAGGCAAAAACGAACACGAGATCGGATGAGTGATCATGAAGCCAAAGAAAATCAAGCCTCAACCTTCTGCAGTCAACCTCAGCTCAACCACAGTCAATCCCAAAGCCCAGCTCCATTGATTATAACTCCGAGGGCTAACTTTGCAATTTATTGAAGTTGTTTTAACTTGAAAATTAGTTCAGCCAAACACAAGGGCCAGAAATGCAATTACTCTAAACTTTATAAAAGTCGCGGGTCAAATGCCGGGTCAAATCTACCCATGGGTACACCTTTCAACCAATCGCAGCCCTAGCCCTAACCCGATTACCCACACCAAACCCGAACCCTTAACCCGACCAACCCGGTGTAACTTATATCCCCAAAACAGTTACTGTTACCCCATTTTTACCCAATTTCGATTTACACAACTCACACACTCAAGAACACACACGAACACCCAAGAACACCTAAACCCTAATTAGTTAACCCCTCACTCCCACTCCAATTAACCATGGGGTAAATGACCCTCTCACAAAGCTTAACCCATCCATCACTATCATCTCACCCCTTAACCCATGCCACCGTGGCTAAATGAATGAAAGCTATTGGTTGATGTGACGTGCGTGTGTGAATACACTCACATAACTAGCACACCCAAGCCACATCATCAATCCGGGTTATTACACAATCTCATCTACGGCTTACGATCAAGATCAAGGAGAGAGAAGAATGGAGGGTCAAGATGCGAGAAGAAGGACCTAGAAGCTCAAGGTTTTGGGTATAAATACCCCCTCATTCCAGCACTTAGAGAGTAGTAATTTTTAGTGTTTTTAAATTTTTCAGTTTTATTTTTTTAGTTTAATCTTTTCGATTCAAGTTGTTAATTAGTCTTTATGTAATTTCAATATTCCTGTTATTGTAAGAACTTATTTCAGTATTAATAAAAGTGATGATTTCATATTAAATTGTGTCATTTAAATTCTGTCGAAATTTTGTTGTTTGTATTTGTTATTGAGTTTATTTGATCAAGGCTTGTTACCAAGATGGAATTGGATGGCTGCTATGGTATCAAGGGTTTAGAGCTGTTGGGCAGCATATAGGTTAGATTAGGGTGTTATTGGTTGTGATTTAGGGCTTATGTGGATTAAGCCATAAGCCCCACTTAGCTTAATGCTTTCCTGTTCTAAGCTGGAAAGACAAGGTACACCTTAAACTTGTTTTACATTTTTACTTTTTCTTTCTTTTAATAAGCTGTTAAGTTGTATTAGAATTGAATAAGTTGCTGTGATTTTGCTTATAGTTGAATAAGCACAAGTTATTAAGTAGTTAAATTCTGTCAAAGTGTCTTGAATTTGCTTTGTTCATGTAGTTTAAGAGGTAGATTATGGAGTTGTTAGAGCTTATAAGCTGTTAAGCTTATTTAGCTTATTTTAAGTAAGTTGAGTTTCAAATAAGTTTTAGTTTTTTAAAAGGCAGTGAATAAGTTTTTTTTAAAATCAAAATGGATGCTAGTTGATGGTAGTTAGGTGCTGCAGGGGCCTGATTTGCTTGTTTTAATAGTTTCTGTTAGTTTATAATTTACTC
>BQNB010046940.1:0-27730 GCA_026074375.1 Tanacetum coccineum | reverse complement strand
CACCTCCACCAAGTGTTGTTATCCTCATCTCTATTACTTCCTAATACCAGCTTGCTTCTCCATCCATTTTAACAGTTTATAGCAATCCTCATCTGGTTTAGAGCTCCTCCAATTATAACCTGCTGAGGTCTTAACAGCAGATCCCTAATTTCCCTTTACAGCATGAGAATGAGACATTTGTGCTGTAGTTTTTGCAAAGGGTCTTCTTACAGATGAATATGATTTGAAAAAATGTCCTCTTAGATTAAATTGATTCACCTGTGGTCTTTTAGGACTAAAGTTGTTTGAGGTCTTGTTAGGTACTGGTTGTATAGATATAACAGTATTAACATTAGAACTACCAGTATTAACTTTAGGCCTAACAGAATTAACATTTGTCCTACCAGTATTAACATTAGGCCTTCCAGAATTAATATTAGGCCTAACAGAATTAATGTTTGTCCTACCAGTATTAATATTAGGCCTAACAGAATTAATGTTTGGACTACCAGCATTAAGTTGTACTAATCTAGGAATAAATTTATTAGAATGATTAACACTGTTTGCATTGGTCCATACTGGTTTTGCCACCCCATTACCAGTATTAAAAACCCTTTGTTTCTTAACCTCAGCCTCTCTTGCCATTTTCTTTTCATAATAGTCACAATCTTTGATCAAATGACTTAGGCTGCCACAAACAAAACACACTTTTTCTCCCCTTGCTGAAAGAGTAACCTTCTCCTATTTTACTTCCATCATTCATTCCAATCTTCCTTTAACCTCATGTGTCTCTTGATTTTTCATTTGTTTCCTAGGAGTTTTTACGTGTGTTACACAACTAGGTTCAACTTCTTTTGATTCAGACATAACTTTTTCATTAGTTGTAACAGACTTAGACGTAGACATCTCATTTGATACACTTATACTTTCTGATTGAGACTCAGAAGAGTGCTCAAAGGGATTTCCAAAAGATCCTTCAATGTTATTTGATTGACAGGTAGAATGCTCAGTGGAATTGTCATTTGAGTCACTAATTTCAGGCTTTTGAGGTCCCTTTTTGCCATAAACATACAAAGAATCATCAATGTCCTCTTGTGGTTTAGGAGTATAGTCTCCAGTTAATGGATGTGGAACTCCTTTGAAATTATCAGTCTTTGAAAATCTACTGTATAAAGGTTTGTTAAGAAAATCTTCTTCTGTACACTTAAACACAGTTCGATTCATTTCTTCCTCATAGCTTAAAACCTCATTGTTTGATTGTATTTCATATCCTAAGCCAATTTTACTGTTTGAAGTCATACCTGAATCAACTAATTTCCAAAGGTTTTTAGAAGAGTTTTTCCATGAATCTACTATTTTCTGCAATTGTTCCTTTTCTTTTACAGCTTTCATTCCATCTCCTTATATTTTTTACTTTCCACTATATGCATATAATCCATTGCCTGAAATGTAAGCTGTTTTATTTAGTAGATAATTGCTGCTTTTATGAAAAGAAACCAACATGGAGCTTCTAGTTTTCTCAACAAGCTAATAGTATATGCAAGTATTTTTGCTATCTTGATCCCTAATTGATTCATTTGTTCATCACACAGTGTTTTAAGCTTATTATATGAATCAATGCAAGTTTTAGAACATAATGATACCTCATTATTTTAGGCTGAAAGCTCCATGATTGCATGATTTGTCTCTCTTCCTCTACTGTATGTTTCTCCCATTGACAACACAATCCATCCATAGTCAGGAAACAGGTTCTGATCGCTCTTTCTTTCTAGCTCCTTGATCTTGATAAAAAGAGTCTCTATTCTTTCCATCATTTGTCCCCTTGAATGGGCTTTCTCTAGTAAAATGACCAGTGTTGTGACATTTGAAACATTCAAGCTTCTTTTTGTCAAAACCAACAGGTTTATTTCCATCAATCCGGACTCACCTTCTAGTCTTTTTGTAGAACTTCTTCATTCGAATAGCAATCATTGCTATCTGCCAGTTTATGTCCATCTCTTCAATGTCCACATCATCAATCAGGTTATCTAGTTCTTCGAAGAAGCAAGTCCAAATTTCAGATTGTTTTGGCAAAGAGTTAGAATAAATAAACATCAATCAGCAAAACACAGAACTTCTCTTTCTGAATATGGTTTGAATAAGTAGAGTACAAGTACTTGCATTACCCTTTGGGTTCGGCCAAACAATTATCTGATTAATTCTGGAGAGGCGCCAAGGTATTATTCTGCACATATCAAGTGGAGGAACAAATTCTTTGTTGAATACAAGTGTTGTGAATGCTGCTTCACATCACTTCCAATAATAGTCTTTATAACTACCATTTTCAGGACAGCGTTTGACATAGAATTAAAAAGTGATATCCACACATACCAGAACTTGTTTGTATTCTCAAGTCTAAGGATGACTTAACTAACCATTTTCAAATTTTACTTATGACAACGGATCCATAAAGTAAACATTCGAAGGTTGGGGTGTCCAATACGCATCCCTTGTGAGTAACATATGAGTTTGGTGGGAACCTTCCATATATTCAAAGAATATAACCAACACTCACATTTGCCTTATGTAACAATACTCCCATATTGTTAACCGACAATGGACTTATTTAGAATGATAAATCATTCAAGGATTAAATATGCAAATATAGGACAAACAATTGTTATATGAATGATAACAAATACCTCGTATCTTTATTCATCAGAAAATAAAATTGTCTTTACAATCCCAATTATCCAAATGACTAATAAACACAGATTTACATGAAACTACTAGCTGGAAGCATTCCAATATTCCTAGTAAGTTCTGAATGCTTTGGAAAAGCCAACGCTTTTGTAAACGGATCAGCTAAGTTGTCATCTGTGTGAACTTTTTCTAACTTTATGTCACCAAATTCAATAACTTCGCGGAGGTAGTGAACTTTGGCACGGAAATGTCTAGCACCTTTAGTGATTCCAGACTCATTAGCTATAGCGATTGCTCCAGTATTATCACAATACATATTAATGGGTTTTTCAATTGTGGGAACAACACCGAGCCCAGAAATGAATTTCCTAACCCATACGGCTTCCTTAGAAGCATCAAAGGCAGCAATATACTCAGCTTCTGCAGATGAAGTAGCGAAAATGCTTTGCTTGGCACTCTTCCAGTCAACAGCACCTCCATTCAAAACGAACACATATCCAGTCTGAGACTTGAGGTCATCAGCATCCGTCAGATATCCAGCATCAGTGTAGCAAGAAACCCTGAGCTCTCGTTTTAGATCACCTCCGTAAACTAGAAACATGTCCTTAGTATTCCTGAGATACTTCAGAATGTTCTTAACAGTAGTCCAGTGAAGATCACCTGGATTCTGTTGGAATCGGCTTGTTATGTTCTGAGCGAACGCAACATCAGGGCGAGTACATCTCACAGCATACATAATAGAACCCACAGCCGAGGCATATGGAACACTTTGCATGCGCTTCAACTCAGCAGGTGTAGAGGCACCTTGTGATTTACTCAATCTAAGCTTATCTTGCATGGGGATACTTCCACGTTTGGAATTCTCCAAGTGAAATCGCTTTAAGATTTTCTCGATATAAGCACTTTGACATAGGCTAATCAACCGTCGTGATCTATCTCTGTAGATCTTGATTCCAAAAATATATGCAGCTTCACCTAAATCTTTCATGGCAAAACATCTTCTAAGGTAGGATTTTACATCTTGTAACATTGGAATGCTGTTTCCCATGATCAATATGTCGTCGACATACAAGATTAGGAAAGTGACATTACTCCCACTAGCTTTTAGATATACACATGGCTCATCAGCATTTTGACTGAAACCAAATTTCTTTATTTCATCATCAAAACGCTTATTCCATTGCCTTGATGCTTGCTTAAGCCCATAAATGGAACGTTTCAGCTTGCATACTCGGTTTGGATATTTTGGATTGACAAAACCTTTAGGTTGCTCCATGTAAACCTCTTCATTGAGATATCCATTAAGGAAAGCAGTTTTGACATCCATTTGCCAAATCTCATAGTCATAGTACGCAGCTATGGCTATAAGAATCCTAATAGCTCTAATGTCTGCAACAGGTGAGAAGGTTTCCTCATAATCAATCCCTGGGGTTTGAGTATAGCCCTTCGCCACAAGACGAGCTTTATAGGTGTGTACAGCTCCATCCATGTCGGTCTTTTTCTTAAAGAGCCACTTGCTACCAACGGTTTTGCCATTAGGAGGAAGTTCAACCAAGATCCAAACTTCGTTGTCTTTCATGGATTGCATTTCCACATTCATAGCATTAAGCCATTTATCAGACTCAGGGTCTAACAATGCAGCTTTATAGTTAGCGGGTTCACCGAGATCCCCTAACTCATGTTCCTCAGCATCGATGTATAAACACATACGATCTGTGGGACGTCGTGTCCTTGTGGACCTACGAATGGGAATGATATCACTTTGAGGTTCATCCATTTCTAGATCATCCTCTTCATGATTTAAGCTAGTGTCTATAGAAGGATGCGTATCTTCTTCTTGAATAATTTCAAGATCTTCTAGACTCCCACTTGCTTCTTGATTTATAAGACTATTTTCAAAGAATTCTGCATTTCGAGCAACAAATACTTTGTTCTCAGGTGGGTAGTAGAAAGAATACCCATTGTTTCCTTTGGGTATCCTAAAAAGATACACTTAATAGATCTGGGCTCTAATTTGTCAGGCTTGGTAAGAGTATCTCGCTTAACAAGTGCCTCACAACCACAGACTTTTAAGTAAGACAGCTTAGGGGCTTACCCATACCATACTTTTTATGGTGTCTTTTCAACCTTCTTAGTTGAAACCATATTGAGAATGCGTGCAGCAGACTCAAGGGCATAATCTCAAAAGGACTTTGGAAGAGTTGTTTGACTCATCATGGAGCAAACCATATCTAATAGGGTTCTATTTCTCCTCTCAGACACTCCATTATGTTGAGGCGTATAAGGAGGAGTTCGATGGGCAATGATCCCATGCTCCTTTAGATGATCTAAAAACTCTTGACTCATATATTCGCCCCCACGATTAGAACGTAGCGATTTTATGGTCTTCCCGAGTTGGTTTTCTACTTCCTTTTGAAACACTTTGAAAGTTTCAAACACTTCATGTTTATGTTTCAACAGATAAACATAACCATAACGAATAAAGTCGTTAGTGAAGGTGACGAAGTAGCTAGCTCCTTGTATTGACACGATTCTAAATGGGCCACATGCATCGTGTGTATTAGTCTAAGTAGATCTTTAGCCTTTTCCACTTGATGTAAATAAGGTTTTTGTGCCATCTTTCCAGACAAACATGAAACGCATTTTTCAAAAGACTTAGTGTCAATTGAATTAAGAAGTCCATCATGTTGCAACTTCTCAATACGTTTCTTGCTAATGTGTCCAAGACGACAGTGCCACAAGAGAGAAGAGTTCAAGTTTAACTTGGCTCTTTTATTGCTAACAACATACATAGAACGATCATTTGTATTAGGATGAGACAAAACAATTTTAAAAATACCATCCTTCGGTACGGCATTAAAATAAATCAAATTATTTTTAGAAACTAAAATTGAATTATCATCCTCAAAACGGTTAATAAAACCACCGGCTGCACGTTAACCATTGCCCATGTACAGACTAAAAGCTCCTTGCTTCATCCTACTTCTCCTGAATCCCTGAGTAGTATTACAGATATGAGTCCCACAGCCCGTATCGTATACCCAATATTTACCAGGAAAAGTAAAGAGTTCTATAGTAAAGATACCTGAAGTACTAGCTCCTTGAGGTAGCTTCTTGTTCTTTAGCAACTCGGATAAATATTAGGGACAGTTTCGCTTCTTATTACCACAACCAGTGTCATAGATCCATGATTATTAAGGAAAGTATTGATTTTATAACGAGATAACCGATAAACCACACCACCAGCTCCAGAGGCTGTGTTCTTTTTCTTCTTTAGCAACTCGGCTAAGTACTGAGGACAGTTCCTCTTCCAATGTCCTGTCTCACCACACTCATGACAGATTGAGTCCTTTGCGGGATCTTCCCTCTTGGGTGGAGGGGGGAAAACTATGCTTGGGACATAACTGGCTTTATTTTTCCCATTCCCTTGATTTTGCCCTTCTATCTTTGAGGTTGCGTTTGGTTGTGCTTTTTACCGTTCTTGACTTTTCCAGCTCGAATAGCATGTAGAGCAGGAGCGTTGTTTTTGGGCAGATTAAGAGTTTGCTCATGGAGCTTTAGCATAGCATGCAACTCGTTAACAGTCTTCCCCAGGCTATGCATGTTGTAATTCTGCACAAACCCATCAAATTCCTTGCGTAGACCGATAAGAATCAGACTCACAGCAAGGCCAAGTGTCACGGGGTGCCCCAAACGCTCTAGATTGTCAATATAGCCCTTCGAATCTCAGAAAATAAGAATCTAACTGACTGCCCTTCTTCCTTTTACAGGCGTGAAAATCACGCGTAGTCTGAAGAAGCTCCTGCTCTGCTTGCTGGGCAAACAGAGTTTTTAACTCCTTTAGCATGTCATTAGCATGGAGGTTTTCCAGATTTCATTGGATCTCTGGCTCCATGGTCATGAGCATGAGTCCAGCAATCTCTTTTGATCCTTTAAAACCCAGCAGTAAGACGCGCAAGATTTCAGAGCAACATGCTGACGCCGCAGGAGCTACAAGATCAGGAGGAATTGCTGCTCTAGGTAATTTAAACTTATCATACAATTGATAGTACAATCCTAAGTGTCTATACCAATCAATAAAGTTTGGGGGGGGGTTTGGTTCCAGTCAGTTTTTGCTTCTCGAATAAGAGTGCCCCTGAAGAACCGAATTGTTTTTTAGTTGACGAGTTGTCATCTATAGATTGTGAAAAGGGGGAAGTTCAAATATTAGTAATGTCGATAATTAAATCATAAAGAATTAACTACCCATCTTAATTCACTAATAAGCCTAAGATCCAACTTTGACTCCCACTTATTACAAAAGGTCCTGACCAACGTGTAAACAAGTAGGGCAAGAGTTAAGTGAATCAGCGTTTAATTGCATGGAATGCAACTCTTTAGATTTATGAGACCTAATGACATAGTAACTCTATAGAATGTCAAAAGCATATTTGGTTCTCAACTTATGCCTTCGTGACCGTAGGTCTCCAGGAAACACGGATTTTAAGTCACCAAAACAGAACGTGCGAAAATTGATATAGATCTGACCTATGAAAAAAATTCGCCATGGGTTGGCAAGGCCCTTAGGTCTGACCAGAGAGGTCAAGCCAAATGCACGTGTTCTAGTTTTGGCTGGCATAGACTTAAAACTTCATATAAGGGTATACACATAAATGTGACAAAGTTGTGTACAAGAAGCATGCAAAACAACTTGTAGCACAAAGTTAAGAAAATATTTTGTTAACCTTTTTGGTATAGCAATCATTTTGTCAAATGTTCACGGTAGCTCCATTTAGGACCGCAAAAGAACGGCATAAACAGTCAAGCGCGAAGCGTATTAAAAACCTGACTTCATTTGGGGAATCTTACTTCAACCCGCCTTAAACTTCTCTTATAGTTTGTCCATAATGGGTGAGCCGTACTTCTAATTGACTAATGATGCTATGTATTTTAAGAAACCCTTTTGTTAACATTAGTTTTAATGATGCCAAAATGTTGTGATTACAAGTTGGATTAAACCCGATATTGGTACTCCTCCTTAGTCCGAGACAAGTAATTCCAATAATTCTCATAGCCTGAACATGTAAGTGGGGGCGGAGAAAATTAAAGATCAATTACAACCCCATATTGCGCAAGTAACTAAAGCTTCACAAGAAATCAAATTCATAATTTAAAAGGTCCCGAATTAATTGTCCAAAAACTCCGGTTTCGCAAATAACACATAACTGGTCACAAGGAATAATCATTATGTGTGTAAAAAAGACATGTTCAAACCAAATTACTCTAAAGTATTAGTCCGGTTTTAAGAGTTTCATAAAATCTATATTTTGCAAATATTGACTAGACACAAGGCATATCACATATAAGCAATTAAAACAGACTAAAAATGGATTGAAAATTGAGGAACAACTCTTATAATGAAAGCAGTAAATCACATACTCTCACTAGGTTTTCTGCTAAAGTGCCTAGATCGCCACATACATCATATAACATGATTGCGTGAGTCTTACAGCCGAGGTAAAACAAGTATAGATTAACATAGCAACTTAATTAACATTTAATTTTTAATCTTTACTTCTTTTTATCATTTTATGTTTGTGTTCATTCTAGGTTGGTTATTTAGTTATGGCAAGGATTGCATGTCATGCCATAAATTTACAATAGAAACAATAAATAAGCCAATTCATGCAGCCCTAGACGGTTTAAAATAGTATTTAATTCAAAAATACTAAACTAATTGACTCGTGATGCCACTGTTGGAATTTAACAATCAAGTTAACCAATTTAACTCTAACGAGTACGCAGCGGATAGATCTAGTCTAGTACAAATAATCAACATACATATAAAACACATTTAAGGGACATGTAAATTAAATAGGAACATACCCTCGTAGACACCAGCAAGTATATGAAACCAAGAATGAGAAACTAGTGACTAAGTGGTCACCTCTACGAGTGCTCACACAAACACGTAAACAAGCACGCCCGGATGCTAGTCCAAACCTCACGTGTACCAATACAACAAGTGTATACCAATTACCTCTGAACAAAGTACCCAAAACCTCTCTTGAATATAGGACCGAAAATCAGAAGTATTACACTAGGGTTTAACCGAATTCGGTTGTCACCGAATATGAGCAGAAACAACCGAAAAAACTAAAACCAAGAACCCTAGATCGAATCAATCAGTTGTCACTCCTTGACAACTTGTAAACCGAAGTAATAAACCAGCTGGAGCAGCCTAGGATCAAATCACAATTCAAAAACAACTCTTATGTGGTTTACCGAATTAGGCAGATTACGAAATCAAGAACCCAACTTGGATGCTTGTGCTCGGCTGATTTTAATGAAGGAATAAGGGAAAGAAATTGTGGTTTTGTTGGATCTGTTCTCACGTCCAAAAAAGGAGCCAGGGAATAGCATTTTATAATCCTTCAAGTCCTCTCTTATGATAAGAATAAAACTCCTCAAGTTTTAGTCTTATCACTATACATTGAAGCCTTATCTCTATTCTCTTCTCTTATCCCTTCATACATCGAATCTAGACCTCACCTAGAACCTTCCATTGTGACCGGCCTCACAAGGATACCACAAGGTCCTTGTCTAGTCGATATATTGTCCAAACGGTTTACTTAAGAAACGTCACGGAAATATAAATTTAAACGTACTCTAAATGTTTTAACGTGTGTGCCCCCAATAGACTCACACACCTCTAGTCGTGATCGAGCTAGTCCAACTCACATAATCCAACATTATTTGCGTCCCCTTTAATAGAAAAACGCAGGTTTGCATCTTGAATGATGGTTGAATCATGAATTGTTGTGTTGTTTGATTCCAACTGGCTCTGATGCCACTGATAAACAGTTATAGGCCGAATTTCCACAGGTTCTTATGGTTTCCAGGATCGCATATAAATGATCAAACAAGCATCATGATATAACAACCATTCAAGAATAAAAGAACGACAGGAAACAAGGAGTTTGAACCCTTTAAAGAATCTGATATATAAATGAATAAGGGTTGATTGTTACAGCAGAATTCTATCCTATATAAAGTGAATGAATCGGTGCCATCATGAAAGGATACACCGGTTCTAATAAAGTAAAAGTTATAACCCTATAAAGTAATAGTCGTATCTTTCTAGTCTTTGGGTCTGGGCCTGGAAGTCCAACAGAAACAATAATAATACAGGCTTTATAAAATAAGTTCAGGGCCTGTTAAATCCATGCTTTTCATTGTTTCTTCTTCCTGGTGTCGACTTGCAGCCCTACAAAGATTAATGGGATTATGATTTCCAACATCAGCCAGCTTCAAAATATGCAGTTAACATGTTTCTAAAATTATGTTGACTGTCTTTTTAATTAATGTACTATGAAATGGTCATGTTACATGTTTATACAACTCATGAGTTCTTGACCTTTATAGACGTGTCAATGCATTAATTATTTAATGGCGTCATGGATTTATTGATGGTAACTGGTATTACGTGATTACGTCTACGCGATCTAAAATATTGTGTGATCTTAATTCCGTGCTCAATTATACAATTTCTTAATATGATCGAGTTGCACAGTTTAATTTCGATAGTCTTTCCTTGCCTCAATACCAGCTTCTACTCCTTATTGATTTGAATGATCATTTCTTTCCAGTCTGAGGATTTTTGTGAATACACGACAGTATTGGCCCAGTTTCATGAGCATGGTCGAAATTTTTTGGTTAGTTCATTATCATCAAATGCAGCTGTAACAGCATCATTACCCGTGTTTTTGAGTGAACCAAACCATAGTGAAGGTTCAAGAACATGAACACAGTTGTAGTATCATCTTTATTGGGGTCAATTCCTTGAACTATTTTATTTGATTTTGTCACAGGCTTATGATATCCATAAACAAACAGATGTTAAAAGTCGATATTAAAGTAACATACAACATTTAATCAGTTCTACTTGGAAGATTCAAAGAAAACAGGAAATGGTTCCATATCATCCACACTAACTGGAAATCCATCAATCTCATCCGTCCAAGGGTTACTATCATCACGCTCAACGCTTTTTAATGCACGCCAAATAACACTCTGGCACTTAAAACCCGACCCAAATGCAATTTGCCAGACGCGGTTACCTTTCTTAACCCGACCTTTTGCTTCCACGTAAGCAAGCTCATACCATATCGAGCTACTGGAAGTGTTTCCATACCTATACAACGTCATTCTAGAAGCTTCCATATCGCTATCCGAAAATCCTAGAGTCTTTTGCAGTTCATCAAGAACCGGCCTACCGCCTACGTGAGGGAGGTAAATGGATCAAGCAGACTTGCTTGTAAGACATGAATTATGGCTGAAGATTTATCCCTTTTGGAATGATTTAACCTTGCAATGTAGTGATCACGTAGATTAGTTTTTTCTTAAATAGAAGGATTATGGTGGACCTACAGTGTGACTTAGGCCTGATGTGCTACAGCGGCCTTTTGAGGAGGTCTTATGTTGATAGACACCGACTATACCCAGCGTTCGTCCTTCTCACGAGGATACAGTTTGTATGATCATATCGGAACTTGATGTGTTTGTGTGTTACCTGCTTGTTGGAGTCGTATTTGGAGAGTGTAGCTGTCAGAGGAGATATGAGAGGAGGATTGCCGCGCTACCTCAACTCGGAAGAGGCATTGATGAGGAATTTTTGAAAACGGTGTTTTTCCTGTTAGCAATTTTTCAGTTATGCTTTTCGGTACTACTATCAATGCTATGAATTTTCTGTAGTACTGTGAAATCAGCTGTTGATCAGAGTGCTTATACTCGTACTGCCAAAAATCACATAAATAGCACCGTACTACATGCAAATCACTGATTGTAGCAGAATATATTTTCTTAGGTGATAAACCAAATATGATTGTAGCAGATAATATGTAACTTAGTGTATTTGTTGGAATAGTTTTTTAATGTAGCTCATGAACCCATTTGAATGATGACTCAACATACGCAGTATTAAGAACCATTAAAACACATATATAATGCCGTGTGTGATATAGAATGCAAGATTTAATCATATATATTTTGCTCCTTTTCTTTTTTGAAACTGTTTTTTTCGTCTATGATATTAGAACAAAAGCAAGCATCGTAACAACCCGTCTCACATGGTTAGAGGAGTAAGTAGTAGAGCGCCTATTGATCCTTAGATTGTGGGCCTTTAGTAGTAAATTTCGCCTTGACTACAAATTGATATGGAATATCTGGTCTAGTGTGCTACTTACCGCTAGGGATGTTACTAATAGTACTAAAGGAGTAGCCCCAAAAATTTTATGACATATAATGGGCCACATAACCTGAGGATCTGCTGTAGGCGAGTCCTATTGCCAGAAGTCCTGCACTGCATCCCATCCCAACAAGATTGTAGGTGATGATATTTTCTCTAAACTTATACCGGTTAACTATTATGCTCGAAAGTGACGGCTCTGTGTTATAAATACAACAATTCACAATTAGGATCCCAATATCCTCTTTTTTAACACCTGTTTTTGCCAGAAGCATGTCTACTGATCCAAAGATGGCCAACTCGACCTCCCTTCTTGCATCCTTCATGGACGGGTTATAACCTTTTGGGTTAAAATATGTCTCTGCCAAGTAAGTGGAGTCACCAAGGCCAGATCTTTCCAAAACTTTCTTCATGAAATCCAGCATTTCTTCTGAGAATCTTCCAGTTTGTCTGGCTTGTATCAGAGTGAGCTCTTTTGGGCATTTTTGAAAGCTTGGAGGCTTGTAACAGACAAAATCTATCAAGTAAACTTTGCATGAAGTTTTCTTAGTCATGACAAAATATAACATAAGTATACACGTGACTAAGACTAAGTACATTATATTCGTATTGGAATTAATGGTAGGATGGGTAAGGATTTGTGAGAGATCATTAATATCAAGGTTGATGATCAGCATGATTTTGCTAAGCCCTTTGTGTATGTTGCCTTTCTGGTAAAAGCTACTAAATTTATGGTGGATGTGGCTTTCTTATTTTATGTGCAACACGAAGGTATCACACATTCGATGGCAAAAATGTTCAAGAAAATTTGGGGAATTTCTTCGGAACAAAACATCATCTTGCCCCTCTAAGTTGGATTGAACCAAGTTGATCATAGATAACTTATTTATCAAACTTTATAACACAATCGTCCTCAATGTTAAATGTGTTGAATTCAATTTTTCTTACTTTCTTTCTTTCTTTGGAACTGGAAGGCTGTACTAAATCTTACATATGCTTATGCAGCCTTTATTATTAGGAAAACAAATTAACAAACAATTATAGCTTTAACTTTGTAGGTATATGCATGGTTTGTTTTTGTTTATGTGACCATGAATACTGTGATAATCATCTTACTTTTGTCATTGATAATCCTATGTTTTGTCCGACTAAGAAACATGCATGATAGGTTGTAAAAAATTAGACTAAACGTAATGCAACCAAACCATTCGGCTAGTAATTATCTCGTACAAGTTGACATTGTGGTTAAGGGTAGAGAAGTTGAGATAAATGTTTTGCCAATTTTAAAACTCCCAGGCCTTCCTTCATTGATTGTTCCAAGACTCTTCATTATGAGCATTTGGTCTGTGTTTGGTGAGAGAAAAATGAGTTGATGATGATGTGGCGGAGTTGTTTGGTCTCTTTGTATGGTTGCATTACTATGGTCTTAGCGGTGATGTGAGGGAAATAAGGAAGTTTTCTTTGTGAAGATTTATATGAGTGTATGAAGTAAGCTAATTAAGAATTGTGGGAACTGGCCACGAAAAAATCTGGTGGGTATTCTTATTTCATACAACCTTTAAAATTAATTTTATGAGAATTCATCTCTATAATGTAAAAAATATATTTGAAAGAGTAGTAACTGATGACGTATAACAGGCCTTTGGGCTTAGACTACATACGCCATAAATGGGCTCAAGCCTAATAAAACAATCATAAGGCACAATGGACCAAAACTAAGCCCAGACCAACTGGCTACGGTCCGGAGGCAGCAAGACGGACGGAAGGCTTCCAGAGGACGCTTCCGCAAGACGGCGGAAGTTCGCTAGGTAAGCCAAAATCCGCAAGTCACAATTATAAGTGGATCCTTGCCTGACGAGGGTCCCACTTCGGCCTAATAACAGAAATGAGCGAAATATTAGGAAAACCTAATATTTGGCTCACCTATAAAAAGGGGTACCCTGACACCCCACAAGGTGTGATTTTTTGATCATATTTACACACACATACTCTGACGTTCTCTGACAAACATGCTTACTTACTCTTATGTCGGAGTCTAATTGTGGGGCCGTCCCCACGATAAGACTAACGGTTTACCTTTCATTGTGTAGGGAATCATCTCATTGCTTGATTTAGTACAAGATCTCATCATTGGACTAGCCCAATAATCACCCAGATCCATCTTTTTAACCTATTACACGTTTCGTACTAACAAGTTGGCGCCATCCGTGGGACCCGAATACAACTGCGTTCTACGAAAATACTCACCATGAGCAATCCTGAACAATCCGCTCCTAGCCAACCCACGTCCGCCGTGCAGAACACGGTTATGAGAGGAAAAGAGCCAATTCTGTAAGACCGAAGTGGGCCCGCATCTGACGCAACCCTCTAAGAGTATTGCAACAAGAACTACAACCAGTTGCTGCCAATCATAGCTGAGAAGTTTAACAAAAAGAAAGAAAGAAACGAAAAACTGAAAGAAGTGAAAGCTCGACTTAACTTTGGAGGAGGCTTTGGAACATCACGATATTCCGAGTCAAAGACAATGAGTACCATGGAGCACGAAAGAAGGCACAGATCTAGACGCTCCCGCAGCCCAAGACCCCGCCCTAGTGTGTTCTCAAGAATAAGGCGCGAACTGTCAAGATCGCCAAGGCAAAAGCCAAGAGAAAAAGAAGGAGGAGTGTTCAAAAGGTTGGGAAACAGAGGAAAGAGTGTATCCGCATGCTCAGGCAGCCACAATCAGCACTCCTATTCGAAGTACATCGAAGCGCTCTCAAAAAGTGAGGACAATAGAGGCGGGCACTGGAAGTCAAGATCAAAAAAGCAGAAATCAAGTAGGGAGGGGGATGACTTGTCCCAACCAAGGGTATGTGAAGAGGTAGATCCTTTCACCCAGAATCCGCTACTTTGATTTACCTAAAACAAGAATGCCCAGTCACATTAAGACATGACGAGAGTGAAGATCCGGAGGATCACCTAAAGATCTTTCAGAAAGCCGCACAAACAGAATGGTGGGCCATGCCAATTTGGTGTCACATGTTCAACTCTACGTTAACAGGAAATGCAAGGGTATGGTTTGATGACCTTCCATCTGAATCAATAGACAGCTATGCCGACCTAAAGAAAGCCTTCCTGGAAAACTGTCTTCAACAAAAGAAATGCATCAAAGATCCCATAGAGCTTCATAACATCAAACAACGAGATGGAGAGTCTACGGAGGACTTTGTGAGAAGATCTAAACTAGAAAGCAGGGATGTTAAAGGAGCACCAGAATGCATGAGAATCTCCGGATTTGTGCATGGAATCACAAACCCTGAGCTCATCAAACGTCTCCATGACAAAATCCCAAAGACGGTGAACGAAATGATGAGAGTAACCACATCTTTCCTCCGGGGGGAAGTGGCAACCTTAAATCACGAGCGGAAGAAGTCGTTTCTACCATGGAAGCAGCAAAAGGGTAATCAGAAGCAAAATTTTAGAAAGGGAAGTTTCCAGAACCAGCTAAGGCCGGAAAGGAAGTATGATCGGTTTACTCTCCGCACAAAAACCCCCAAAGAAATTTTTGCTTTATAAAAAGGAAAATTCAAAGCTCCGCCACCTATGACAACCCCGGTTGAGAAACGAAATCACGCTAAATTCTGTGAGTTCCATGGTGAAGTAGGGCATAACACAGACGAGTGTATGCACCTGAAAAAACAAATCGAAGAAATGATCAAGGCAGGAAAGCTGTCGCACTTAATAAAGGAACTCAAACAAAACAATGGAAAGGAACAGCCTAAGACGACGAAGAAAGGAGAAACCTCCATGAAAGAAAAAGTGTTAGCCATCCTAATGGTCCAACATTGGGAAAAAGTGGCTAGGCAAAAAATAACACAAAGTTTTTCTCCTAACACAGAAATTTTCTTCCCACCTCTAGATGAAAACAAAGGAACAGAAGGTCCAATGATCATCGAAGCAGAAATTGGAGGTCATTGCATCCACCGCATGTACGTGGATGGCGGATCAGCCTCAGAAATACTGTATGAGCACTGCTTTAACCGACTCCGTCCGGAAATCAAGAACCAATTGGTGATAGCTACCACCCCTTTGATTGGATTTAGTGGTGAGATAATATGGCCAATAGGTCAAATACAACTACTGGTGAGGATTGGAGATGAAGAACACTCCGCTTCGGCGTGGATGAATTTTGTGGTCGTAAGGTCACCATCTTCGTACAACGGAATTATCGAAAGACCAGGAGTCAGAAAATTACAAGCAGTTCTGTCAACGGCTCACGAAATGCTGAAGCTCGGTTGGTTCTACTGGAATGCGCGTTGGTCTCTGGACCAGAAGAGACCCTCCAGGCTCCCAAACCAACGGTGGAAGAAAGAGTCAAGGTGGCAATAAACCCAGAATACCCAGAACAAACAATAATGATTGGTTCCACTCTCACCGAAGAGGGTCGCAACAAGTTGTGTAACTTACTTCAACGCAACCTGGATATTTTTGCTTGGAAGCCTGTGGATATGATCGGCGTCCCAAGACATATTGCGGAACACCTCTTGAACATGCGAGAGGGATGTTCTCCGGTTAGACAAAATAAAAGAGGGCAAGCAGCTGATAGAAACCAGGCAATACAGGAAGAAGTTGGGAAACTTATGGAGGCAGGAATAATGAAGGAAGTACACTACCATGACTGGTTGTCTAACCCAGTGATGGTAAAGAAGCATGATGACAGTTGGAGGATGTGTGTTGATTTCAAAGATCTAAACAAAGCATGCCCAAAAGACGGTTATCCGCTACCGGAAATAGATTAGAAGGTGGAATACTTGTGCGGATTCCCTTTCAAATGCTTCTTAGATATACAAAGGCTATCACCAAATACAAATTAACAAAGGGCTGATAACCAAATACAAAGAGGCATAGTGTCAGATGAAGAAAAAACAACATTCATTACAAGCCAAGGAATATTCTGCTACATAAAAATAGCCTTTTCAGTCGGTTGTACTAAAAATGCTGGAAGTGTAACTTACCACGCATGTTCTGGTGTGGTTGTCAGGGTTAAGAGCCATCCAACAAACAGATGTCACAACAATCATTGAAGTGTATTGTGTGGACGACCTTGTAGAAATCTTGAAGTGTATGTGGACGACCTTGTCATCAAAAGCCGCACGGAAGATGAGATAGTCCGAGACATAGAAGAAACGTTTAAAACCCTAAGGGAAATTAACATGAAACTGAACCTTAAAAAGTGTACTTTTGGGGTAGAGGAAGGAATGTTCTTAGAGTACAAAGTCAACACTAAGGGATTGAAAGTATGTCCGGATAAGGTGGACGCCGTCTTAAGTCTCTCGTCCCCAAAGTGCTTAAAAGACGTGCAAAAATTAAACGGAAAACATGCAAGTCTGAACAGGTTCTTGGCCAAATCAGCAGAGAAATTATTACCGTTCTTTAAAACTTTGAAAAAATGCATGAAGAAAAGTGATTTTCATTGGACCGCGGAAGCAGAAGAGGCATTTAAGCAAATGAAACAGCTAATAGCTGAGCTTCCCATGC
The DNA here is from genome assembly GCA_026074375.1 of Tanacetum coccineum. Lineage (NCBI taxonomy): Eukaryota > Viridiplantae > Streptophyta > Magnoliopsida > Asterales > Asteraceae > Tanacetum > Tanacetum coccineum. The sequence continues at coordinate 10,326 of BQNB010046940.1, read as the reverse complement.
TAACCGCACCAATGGAAAAAGAGGAACTTATTGTCTACTTAGCATCAGCAAAAGAGATGGTATGTGCGGTCCTAATGACGGAAAGGGAAGCTAAACAGATGCCCATCTACTTTGTTAGAAGGGCACTGAGAGGTTCGAAACTTAACTATAAGTCAATGGAAAAGTTAGTACTGGATTTAGTACATGCTAGTAAGCGTCTAAAGAGATACTTTCAAGCACATCCAATCATAGTAATCATAGATCAACCGATACAATAGGTGTTATCAAGACCGAAAGTAGCAGGGAGGCTACAGAAATGGAGTATCAAATTGGGAGAATACGCAATACATTACAGACCTAGAGTATCAGTCAAAGGGCAGATATTAGCAGACTTCATAGTCGAACGACTAGAAGAGGACTCTCCAGATACTCTGATGGAAGTGGAAGAAGAGCTCCCCGAACCATGGATTTTGTTTACGGACGGATCCTCTTGTACAGACGGTTCCAGAGCAGGACTAATACTCACAAACCCAGAAGGGATGGAATTCACTTATGCTCTAATATTTAGGTTTGACGCAACAAACAATGAAGCAGAGTATGAAGCTTTGATTGCCGGATTGATGATAGCGGAACAAATAGGCGTTAAGAACCTCCAAGCAAATGTGGATTCATGTTTAGTGGCCAATCAAGTGAACGGAACATATGTTGCAAAGGAAGTTGACATGATCCGCTACCTGGAAAAGGTAAGAACACTTACAAACAACTTCAAGGCGTTCTCAATCAGACAAGTACCTAAAAGTGAAAACAAAAAAGCCAACGCACTAAGCAAAATAGCTTCCACAAGCTTTGCACACTTGAGTAAGCAAGTATTGGTTGAAGAATTAAAAGAAAAGTCTATAAGTGAAGTAGAAATATTGGCAGTAGTGGAAGAAGAAGGAGATACCTGGATGACTCCAATTTTCAAATACCTTGCGGAGGGAACCCTGTCAACAGATGTGAAGAAAGCAAGGGCAGTAAGACGTAAGTCATGGCGATTTGCCGTAATTAATGGGACCCTTTACAAAAAAATCTTTTCTCGGACTATGGCTAAGGTGCATAGGGCCATTTCAAGCCAACTATGTTCTAAGAGAGATACATGAAGGGTCTTATAGCATGCACGCAGGTACACGATCCGTCGTGGCTAAAGCCTTGCGGACTGGTTATTACTGGCCTACCATGCATAAAGACGCAAAGACATTGATAAGAGCATGCCACGACTGTCAAGTTCATAAACCCGTTCCAAGGAATCCACAGAAAAAGCTAACCCCAATCACATCTTTATGGCCATTTTACAAATGAGGAATTAACATAGCCGGACCCTTTCTGGAAGGGCCAGGGAAAGTCAAATTCTTGATAGTAGCCATAGACTACTTCACAAAGTAGATTGAAGCAAAACCAGTCGCAATCATCACTGGCAATCAAATCAAAAAATTTGTGTGGGACAACATTGTCTGCAGATTCGGACTCCCCGGAGAGATTATCTCGGACAATGGAAAACAGTTTCGAGACGATCCATTCAAGGATTGGTGCGAAAAACTATGTATCCGCCAACATTTTGCTTCTGTTAAACATCCGCAGACCAATGGCCTCATAGAAAGAGCAAATCGTAGCTTAGGAGAAGGAATAAAAGCAAGGTTAGATGCAAGAAGCAAGAACTGAATGGAAGAGCTCCCTCAAGTTCTATGGGCACACCGCACAATGATAAAATCTAGCAACGGAGACACCTCGTTCTCATTAACATACGGAACAGAGGCAGTCATCCCGGCAGAGATTGGCATGCCTACACTCAGAACAGCAGAAGTGGACCTGCTACAGAACAATGAAGCTTTGGAAATCAACCTCGATCTCTTGGAAGAAAGGAGAGAGGAAGCGGCAATACGCGAAGCTAAGAGTAAAGCAAAAATGGAAATATACTATAACTCAAAAGTTCAAAATACAAGTTTGTTAGGATCACATAAATGGTCCTAATCAAAGAAGCTTCGGTCACTCGAAGATACAAGACAAAAGTCTAGCTCGAAAGACAATGTTAATTAATGTTTATTATGTATACGGGCCAAGATGTAAAAAGCCCAAAAAGAAAGCCCTCAAAGGCAAATCCTTATTAGTATAAATACACCTAGTTTAGTCAAAATTAGGTTAGCTTCTCCATTTCATATTTTTCATCTTAAGGGTTTGTAGCCACTTTTATTTTCTTTCAATCAAAAGTTCTTCATTGTTTAAATCTTTTGTGCCATTGATCTTGTGCTTATTCCATGGAATGATCTAGGGATCCTACAAAGTTTCAAACCAGGAGACCTTGTGTACCGCAACAATGACGCAAGCCGGGCAGAAGACACAGGGAAACTAGGACCCAAATGGGAAGGACCATATAAGGTAACAGAAGCACTTGGAAAGGGAGCATATAAGTTAAGAGACCGTGACAGAAAGCAACTTCCGCGGACTTAGAACATCAGCAACCTCAAGAAGTGTTATGTTCACAAAATGTAAGCAACTCACCCATGCGGACTCCGCAGTGGGGGTAATGCATTTCAATTTATCTTATTTATACATTGTAATGTCTTTTAAAATTTCAATGAAAGTGAAGCCTAGCTACCTTCACAAATTTTCCTTAAAATTTCTTATTCCTTACTTTGCAAAGTTATTTTTTATATGATTAAGACGCGCACACAATAGGGCATGACCCAATAAAGGTTATTTCGTATAACAAAAGGATGAGTAACCTAACAATACACTCAAATATACATAAGAGGTGTTGCAAACCCAGTATAGGGAGAATAACCCACAAATATTCAAACAATAGTATCAGGATAAACATATCACCGTGGTATTAAAAAGATAGCAACATAATATCAAGCATTAAAAAGTCTGAAAATTGCACAAGTACATTTTACCGCATCAAAAAGGTCACCAGTGACCACGGTACTTAACGGACAAAAACAGTTATAGAAATTGTTTACATAAAAAGGCCGTATCAAAAAAGGTCACATACAACCAAGGCCAAACATCTTAGCAAATCACTAAGGAATATTCAATTCCGCATCATCAACACTTAGAAAGGGCTCTGCATTCCCAGCAGCATTCTCATCAGCAGCTGCCTGATCGTCCGTACCTCGTAGTCATCTACGAAAATAGGAGCAACGGTACCGGCAGAAGCAAGAGTTGTAGATAGGGCCATGGTGGTGTCAACAGTAGCATCCATAGTGTTAGAAGTACCTTCCATGCATGTTAAATCCGTAACAGACAAAGGCTCAGCCAAAGGAACGAAGACATCACGGAGAGCTGATCTATGATTGGCAATAGTGTCCTTAATCTTCCGGACCCGGGAACTGGAAACATCCAAAGCAAGTGACAAAGCAGAAGCACCGACGACAACTTTGTCCGGTGAATGATGAATGGGGACCATCAGCTGGTCAACATGAGGTTGCGACTCAGTCAAGCCCAATCTTTCAGCAAGAGTTTCTTCCAGACGAAGAATGTTCATAAGAGTATCAATACTAGCATCTTTGTTGGATCTTAACTCCGCAAGCAAGGAGAAATTAACACCTTGAAGACGTTGCAAAGCAGGAATGTAATCAGCTTCCACAAAAGGATTATACGCAGCAACGTCTGTCAAAGCTCTACCTTCCATGCCATGGGTGATTCCGGGAGATAACCCATCTTGCATGCCCTTCTCAATGGCCTTACCAATAGCCGCCCCAAGGGCAGAAAGATATTCAGGAGAGTTTAGGAATTTAGAGATAGCAAGCTCCATGCCATGGGTAAGGAGCCATCGACGGCTAGAAATGGTAGTGAGAAGATAAGGATAGAACCTCTCCTCCAAGTGAAGAGCCATCTCAATAAAATCAGCATACAACTTGTCAAACTTATCATTTACTTCCTTTATCCGGTCATCTTGGAATTTCTCAAGCTGACCCATACAATTCTCATACACCTTGAGCTTCTCTTGAAGTCTGAAAGAAGAGACATCTAGCTCATGCACTTGCGATTACACAGAAACATAAAGATAAGAAGACATGGCATAAAAACATTAAAAAAAACTTAAGTGTAAAGGTACGTACTCGATCCACAAAGTTGTTATTTTGGAACTTGACGGAAGTAAGTTGGGCATTCAAATCAGTCAGTTCACGTACCTTACTTACCGCTGAAGCTTCAAGATCAGCCACCTTCACATTCAGAGCGTTCCGCTCCTTTTTAAGGATGGTGTTACGCTCATTCAAAGCGTTTACCTCATCCCAAAGGGACTTCTCCACAGTCTCAAAGTTGGAAGCTTCAGCACGGAGATGAATGGCTTCTGCAGCTTCTGCCTCCTTCAACAACATCTGTGCCATAAGATTCTTAATCTCTTCATCCCTGGCCTTCAGTAACTCATTTTTCTCATCAAAAGCAGACTTCAACCTCCTATTCTCTTTAATGTTATACTCATCACACATCCTCACTTCAGCACTCAGAGACATCTAACGAGCAGCTCCGACATTAAATTCAGTAAATAATTGGTCATGTTCCATTCCCCGAACGGATGCAAAGAATTTCAGAGGAGCAAACTCATCGACCATCTCACGGCAGATGCGATCGTCATTAAGGCGGGACCCATTGGTCACGCTCCATTGAGGAACGTAAACTTTCTGAAGGTCAGTATCAGGGTCGATGACGGTGCGGACACCACTAACAAGAAAGTCACTTTCGGTAAGATCAGAAAAAACACCAGCATTGGGATTAGCTCCACCAGTGGAAGAAGAATCGGCAGCAAACAAAGAGGGCTTAGCAGTTTTCTCTTTAACGACCACAATAAGATCAACCGTGGAGGTTGTGGTAGTAACAGCTGTCATTACTGGAACAGAAGACCTGACAAGAGAATCAACTTCAGCCTCCGTAACATTAGCACCAGAATGTTGAGAAGAGTCTGAAGAAATAACGAACCTTTGCGGAGCACTGATAGTTCGGAGATTGATTTCGGTTACGGAGTCAGTATGATCTTCGGCCTCACGCTTCAGCGTGGCGGATATGGAAGATGTTACAAAGGGCAAAGTGGGAATAGGCTCACCCCTGACCTTAGTATTTAACACGGCTCCAGCAAGCAACCTCTGGACCACAAACCTAGATTTACCAGCTACAGAAGGCCCACTTGGGGTTCCGTGATCCTCCCTTAACTTTTTGGGAGGATGCGAAGACCTACCAGCATCAACAACCATAATTTTCCTTTTCCTTTGACGTTTAGGTTGCGCATGAGCCACATCTCCAACAGCAGCATCCGCAGCCTTAATGACCGGCTGAATATTAACACCTTGCCCACCACCACCTGTGGAATCTCCATGTTTTGTTTGGTTACCACTACCGCCCTCCTCAAAAAGCCTGTCAACACTTGCTTCCAGTTCACTTTCAGCACGGTCAGGCGCAACTGGAAGCAAAGGAACGGTACGGCCAACAGTTGTCTACAGTTTCAAAGGCTCTGCTTCAACTCGTTCTCGATCAACAACTTTTACTTTAGTAGGGTCCGAGGTACGTATGAAAGCAAAAAGATCCATTTCTGCATAAAACACACACACAATTAGAAACAAGGCAACAAATGGTAAAATACATAACACATATAAAACCAAAAGCACCCACCCTCTCCGTTCTCATGCAAAAACCGGGGATAAGTTTCCTCATCCAAAGTGTAACGGCGGCTCAGTCCAACCAAGAACAGTAATTCTTCTGGAAACTTCCAGAACGGAGAGGGATGAGCGACAAGAGTAGCATAATCCTGTGCATTAAAATCAGCTGCTACCGGTGCAGGATCCTTAGTTACTTGCTTGGCAGTATGCCACAGGAAAGAGGCAGGACAAGCAAAGTCGTCTACCCAAAAAAAGTGATTATTCCAATTCTTAAGGGAATCAAGGGGTTTCGTATAACAGACAGGAGCATTGTCGGAACGCTTACTAAAAGATATCTACCCACTCTTTTTAGAATTTACATAAAAATAGCAGAACAACCCAACAGTTGGTACAATGCCGTAAACACGACACAAGATTTCAAAATGGGAAACTTTGGCCGCTCCAATAAGGAAGAGTTGGGATATGTTGATACGGAAGTGCCTAAGTATATCAACAAGGAAAGTGGACAACGACAGTCTAAAATTGGCGAAGTCAAAAAACCTAGTATATAGACCAATCTTTCCCGTAGGCCTCTCGTGCATTGTATCACCTTGATTGGGCAGAACAGGGTGTGTTTCCTCTGGAATATGAAACTTTTCACAAACAACATCAAATGCTTTCTGAGAAAGAACACACTCAATGTCCGTAATAGCACTCATGATAGAAGAAAAGGGGTTTAAAAACTTAACCTGAAAACTTAAAGTTCTTTGAAAAGCGATGAAGGGCAGATAATAAGATTAAAAAGCTCGAAGAGTTCTAACAATGGCGAAATAGTAGAAGAAGTAGAAAAAACATAATGAAAAACAAATCGAGTATTTATACCCTCAGTATAGTAAATGCAAAGCATTCTCGGATGCTTACACGTGGCCATGACACCGGAATCTACGGTCAGGATTGAAAGTAAAGATAGTGATGACAGTTGAGCAAGTGGACTAAACCGTCAAATCAGTCAGAAGGTAAAATGCCACGAAGAAACCACGTCACTCACACCCTACCTAAAAGGGGTAAAGAAACGTCGCAAAAAAACAATTAGTCACGGAAGACGCAAGGATAGGAATAGTACCAGAACCTGAGTCTAGCAATATCTACAACACGCTACAAAGTCGCACGCAATAGACATACTAGACTGAGGGGACTTGATGACGTATAACATGTATAGCAGGCCTTTGGGCCTGGACTACATACGCCATAAATGTGACCAAGCCTAATAAAACAATCACAAGGCACAATGGACCAAAACTAAGCCCAGACCAACTGGCTACGGTCCAGAGGCAGCAAGACGGACGAAAGGCTTCCAGAGGGCGCTTCCGTAAGACGGCGAAAGTCCGCTAGGTAAGCCCAAATCCGCAAGTCACGATTATAAGCGGATCCTTGCCCGACGAGGGTCCCACTTCGGCCCAATAACAGAAATGTCGAAATATTAGGAAAACCTAATATTTGGCTCACCTATAAAAAAGGGTACTCTGACACCCCACAAGGTATGATTTTATGATCACATTTACACACACATACTCTGACATTCTCTGACAAACATGCTTACTTACTCTTACATCGGAGTCCAATTGTGGGGTCCGTCCCCACGATAAGACTAACGGTTTACCTTTTATTGTGCAGAGAATCATCTCATTGCTTGATTTAGTATAATATCTCATCATTGGACTAGCCCAGTAATCACCCAGATCCATCTTTTCAACCCATTACACGTTTCGTACTAACAGTAACTTATTTTCGATCACTATGTCAGCTGAATATTGACGGACTAAGTCTATAAATTACAAGTCTTGCCCGTGCTACACCCGTCACCACTTGTTTACGATGCTAGACTACCCCCAACCAAAATTCCTGGTCCGCCACTCACCAACAGTCTATTTGACATGGTAGATGTCCATACATCTCTCTCTTACGATCATGCGAAAATGACATGATCAATTATATATTCCTATTTTTACATACAAAATACAACTAGTCTTTAAATTAGGATATAAATATGATACTCCAATGAGATCCCAATTGTACTTGTTCATTTAACAACAATTATTGGATGATTGTATCATTTGGGATGTTCCATTTGCAACAATGTATACCTAACAAGACACAATCTATAGCTAACATGTATCTTTACTTCAGGTTGTTTGACTTTGTCCTTGAGTCACACTTTTGGACCCGACCACTTGGTATACCTATTAAAACAACATGTAGCATACAAAAACCTTTGGATCGTTTTTATCCCTGTTTTTCTTCATAATCAGTAGAGTAAATTGAATTTTTGGTCCTTATGGTTTGGCCAAATTGCAGGTTCAGTCCCCAACCTTTCGAAATTACATTGAGCGTCCCTATTTTCAATTTTCCGTTGCAAGTTTGGTCCCCGGACAAAAGTTAAATGACTAAAATACCCTTATCATTTTCTTTTTCTATTTTCTGTCCTGTTTTCTTTTTTTCTTTTAACATTAACAAGAGTAAATTGCATTTTTAATCCCTGTGGTTTGGTCAAATTGCAGGTTTAGTCCCCAACAATTTTTTTTTCTTCTTCAAGATATATCATACACAACTACTGTCATCCCACCACTCGTTTTTTATTTCACACACACCTTCATCATCTTTAATAAATCTTGATTGACACCTTATGTAAACTGACACTTTCAAATACTAGCACCTTAAACTATTTCGGCCACCACGATTTAACAACACTAAAAACCTATAAATGCATTTCATAAATCCACCACCGCCACCTGTTGCCCATCAATCTTTACAGATCTTAGAATACCCACAATCGAACTGTCGCAGACTTGAAGGACCTGTCGCCGGAAAAAAAGTCGTAGCCCTGCCCAAATCTGAAAAACGCGTCGTCGCCGCCGTATCTATTTCATCGGATCTGTTTGTCTCCATAACCAACCAATGGATCTGTTTTGTCTCCATAAAAAAACGTCGTCACATGGTTGTCCCTCACAGCCGCTGGATATGCTTCGTCGTGACGTCTGTTTCGTCGTGGTGGGTGACCACATCTTTCAACCTCGTGTTGGGGACTGAACCTGCAATTTGGCCAAACCACATGGACGAAAAATGCAATTTACTCTTGTTAATATTAAAAGAAAAAACAAAAACAGGACAGAAAATAGAAAAAAAAGATAAGGGTATTTTAGTCATTTAACTTTTGACCGGGGACCAAACTTGCAATGAAAACTTGAAAATAGAGACGCTCAATGCAATTTCGAAAGGTTGAGGACTGAACCTGCATTTTGGCCTAACCACAGAGACCAAAAATGCAATTTACTCTAATCAGTAGCATAGACTTTTGAAAATTAACTCTGAACATAATTATTCTGAGTCCTGAAATACCATTTTAAAAGAAAATCTGACTATTTAGCGGCTCTCATCGATCGGTCTTACAGTTAACATAAGAAAATTAATTCATATAACACTATGATTAAAGAGACATGAAAACATGATTTTAATTTCATAAACTCTGCTTTATTTTAGTGAAATCACATCAATGAAAAAGGCAAATCATGTTATTTTGAACTAAATCATTGTAAACGCTTAAAGTGACTATAAAACTTAAGGAGTGGATATTTATACCCCGCTTATTTTTATTTTACAATTTATTAGTTTGTACTTTTTAGAATTTATTTAGAAATTACGATAGAAGATTGGAACAGAAAAAAGAAAATTTGACAAATTAAAAGTATTAAAAAATAAAAAAGTATGTGATAAAAAATTGCCTTATACAAAGATGGGCGAGGGACATGTATAACAACACCCCGAAACTTTAAGGCATGATCTTACGTACTTGTGATCAACTCCTGACTTTGTTGAAAGCTATATCTAGATATTGTACTCCCTCCATCTCATTTTTATTGTCCACATTTCCTTTTTAGGATATCCCAATTTAATTGTCCACTACTAAAAATAGATAGGGAAGTTTGATCAAGTTTACTATATTACCCTTGTTTGAAATTATTATTACAAACTTTAAAAAACTTAAATAATTACCATACAAAGATGGGCGAGGGATATGTATAACAACACCCCAAAACTTTAAGGCATGATATCTTACGTACTTGTGATGAACTCCTGACTTTGTTGAAAGCTGTATATCTAGATATTCTATCTTATATTTTTTTTCTGTGATTCATGGTTTCTTGCGGTTTGTATTGAGTGACAATGACAAATTGTTTATTAAGTTTGTGGTATAGCAATGGAATAAAGGTATACAAAAGTTGTCATTGGAACATTTTCTCTAATAAAATCACTTACAACTTTAAACAGCCTTGTAAGTGATTATTCTATCATGTCATGTAGTTGGCAAGATTGCTAATTGTAGCTAGAAAACTAATAAATCCCAATTCTAAATTCTTTCTCCAACAAAGTAACTTAAACAAGATGAAAGAAATATTGGGATTTGATGAGTTGTAGATGCTCATTTAAGGGCTTGTTAACTTTTTTTATTAAGTCTTGTTTAATTAAAAGATGACTTAATGTAGACAGCCTCAGTTTTATTACTTAATATTTCCAGTCACATTTCTCTATTAAGTCACAAACAAACAGTTTTCACATGACTTAATCAATTCAGTTTTTTTTATATTAAGTCAATTAAGTCTTAAGTATGTATAATAGTATGATTTTAGAAAATACAATATGTGACAAATAAGACTTAAAGGATCATTATTGCCAAATGACC
>BQNB010046939.1:10702-43430 GCA_026074375.1 Tanacetum coccineum | reverse complement strand
AAACAAACTTTAATTTGTTGAATGATCAAATAAATTTTTTATTTTTCCAAACCTTACATTTTTTTATAAAATGGGACAAATATTTTTAAAACATATACAAAATATTTTTGTATTTATAAGAAATGTTTTATTTAAAATAAATATTTTGAATTCAAATTTTCTACCCAAAAACGGCTAGAAAGTTCCAGAAAAACATTCTCCACAAAAGGACAAAAAAAAGGGAGCGTCTGAAAAATGGGTGGCCCCTTTAATTAATTAAGGGGACCGCCCAAATAAAAAATTAATATTTTTTCTTATAAATAGTGGAATGTTTCCACAGATTTTCTCACCTCTTTGCACATAGTTTTTTCAGATCTAAAACCTCATTTCAAACCCTTTCCTTTGATCACTTAACTTATTATAAGTTTGTTTAAAATGTGATCCAATCATCCATCCATTCAAGTGCAAAAGAAGAACTTTCGTTATCATTAAGATGCGAAGTTATGTAGGTTAGTTAGTGCATTTATGACATGTCTTACATTCACAATGTATAAATCGAGTACATGTATTCGAAACTTGTGTAATTGCTTGATCATGGTGTGTATTTATGTAGATGGATCTTGGTGATCTTTCTAGTATGTGTAATAAGTTGTAACAAAAGTAGTGTGGTGAGGAGAAGTTGTGAAGGTGTGGAGTTGTGAAGTTGTGAAGGTGTGAAGAAGTTGTGAAGTTGTGAAGATGTGAATAAAGTTGTGTAGTTGTGATCAAGGTGTGAAGCTAAGTTGTGTAGTGAAGTTGTGAAGTAGACGAGAAGTTTGTGAAGTTCGGAATTTTTGTGTTGGGATAGATTGGTTCTGCTAAGTTAGAACTCAGACATTTAGCTTTAAGTATTTGTCGGAAATAAATATAAGCAACGTTTCTGACGATATTCTTTACCGCCTTAAGGGAGCTTGTTGACTAGTGAAGAAACTCTCGAGTTGGGTACTCGGGGAGTGGAGTAGGGCGAAGAGGTGCTTCGTGACCGAACCACTATAAATCATCGTGTCCGGTTTGCATTTCCTTTCACTTATCTCTTTACATTTATACTCGTATTTATCGCTTTATATTTATACTTGCAATTGTGTGATGTGTTGATTATATAGTTTTAATTATGTCTTGAATAAATGTTGAATATGTGTGTTGGGTTGTATTGTTGTGAATCGATGTATTAATATGTGTATGATTAACTTGAATGAACACTCATCATATTGTATCACGCTTAGATCGGTTAATTGTTGAATACGAACATATTTTAAGATTTTTAATGGAAACGTATTCATCCCCCCTCTACGATTTCCACAATTGGTATCAGAGCCACGCCGCTTTAATTTTTAAAACAAATGGTTTTAAAAAATTGAGTACGATCCATGTATCAAATTACCCATTAAGGTGGATTAAATATGAAAAGTGTTTTGTTGATTAACTTGTATTAGTTTTGATGTTATATACACTAATTAACAAGCCTCGAGATAAAATGATGCTTCAAAAATAAAGTGTTATATGTTTCGGTATCTAATTCAGAAAGTTGTACACCGTTTCGCAAAGTCAGAAAATAATTTTTTTACAAAAATCGTAATTTTAAGTATCAGATGGGCGACCCCCTTAATTCCTGGGCGGCCCCCTTAATTTTAAAAGGACCGCCTATCTGATTCGGCAGTTTTTCAAAAACTTTGAAAATCTTATAAAAAATAACCGTAAGTTCCGAAGAAGTCGAGGCGCACCCGCCATTTCGAAAGAATTGAGTCTATTTTCATATAAAAAATACCTCTTGAGTATTTATTTCAAACTTTTAATTTAGTTGAAAGCAAAAATACTAACTTATTGTCCAAAACGTTGAGTCTCGTTTTAAAAACGTAAAACTTGTATTTTGTCTTTTTCTTTTGAGTCGGACATTTCTAGTCGGTATATCTTTGAAAATAGGTGTAATTAACTTTTCAAAAATATTAAACTTGATTTTTAAAATGGGGAGGAAACTAATTTGTTCTCAAACAAAACCGAGCTAAGTATACATTGTTGTATCTAATACACAAAACTACGACAAGTACGTTTATGTGGTAGTGCTATGTGATTATGTGCACTCCAGACTCAGTGCAAGGTCTATATATCTTTAGTTAGGTTAAAAATTATTAAATGACGTTGCTATTTGTAATTAATTAAAATTAAAAACAAAAGCTTTAGAAATTGAATATCTAAACACATGTGCCATGTAACAACTATTCCATTGTAGCTAGTTTTTTCGAAAGAATGAACTAGAACTTATGCTAGATTTCTTGCATTAAAATTGCAAAATTGTTCTTGCATTGCATATAGGTCATAAATCACTTAACCTACAAATAGTTACATAAACAATCTGTAAAACTTTTCGGTATGGTAATATATTGTTAGGAATAATAGGTTCAATAACTTTGTCAAGTATATTATTAAATATATTAAAACTATTCACCTAAAATTTCCAACGATTTAATATATTTTCAACACACTTTAAATATTTCAACAACTTACTGGTACTGACCTTGGGTTGGTCAAACAAAATAAAAGATTGTATTAATACATCAATAACAATGAAAAAGAGAATGCTTGTGCTTGCATGGTTTTAACATACACACATAATTATATTTTTTTTAAACATATAGTATTTTACAAAAGATGTGTGTTGTATAACAAATAAGTTTTTCGCACAAGTAAAATTTGCAACTAATCTTGAGATTAATGGAACACACTATTTAAATATTTATCTATTTTCTTTTAAATGAATGTTCGTAAGGGACAAAAAAAGATTTTCCAATAATATATCAATTCATTATTCAAATTATGGTTGATATATTTATCGAATCTAATTGACAAGTTTTTGAGTATGGACAAGAAATCGAATTCTTATTTGTTTAGTTTCAAGAATATATCAAATTATAATAAAAGATATTGTCTTGCATTTACATACTCAATCACACTAGATTGGTATGAAAATAATTGCATCCGTTTGTAGATGAAAAGAATATGCATTAGATCATAACTCACACTTGTATTGATAATGTCATTATTGAGTCTACTTGTCTAATAGTTGTGTTTCTAAATATTAGTCTAATATTTTATACATAAAGAAAGTAGGATTGACAAATTTGATGTTTAGTTCAGAAAATATTCAAGAACTTGTAACATTGCAATGCAATTCTATAATGTATCCATTTTTCCGAAAAACCAAACACGTTAAATATCACATGTGACAACTACGCATGTAAGATGACTAAATATAAGACATCTATTAAATAAAGCAATATGTAATCAAAATCAATCAACCTATAGATCTTGAACAAAAGATTAAAACATCTTGCTTACGCTTATCTTAGAATTCCACACATCTTGATTAGGATTATGCGAACCGGAATTGAAAGTAGAATAGTTTACAGTCATGTTAGGTCTCTCTAATAAGAAGATAATACAAATTTTTATCTTTGTTACACTTAATTAGGCAAATATAGAGAATTCTATTATTCTAACATGAGAGAATGACTACTTGAGAATCTATTGCAGCTAGAAATTGCAATTTGACCTAACTGTTGAATTGCTTCCAAGAGGAAGTTGGTCGGTGTATAACCTGTAAAAAAAGGTCGTGTTTAGCCTGAATGAGTGCAACCACTAGTGATAGTCTCAATATTCATTCTCAATTTGATTAATGGCTCTTCATAAAAAAATGCCTAATGATAGTATACAATCGATAAACTTTGTATATCACTTAGGAGTAAACACTAAAGCACGTAGAAATTAGACTTTTCCCTTAGTCAATCAAGACAACTATCGCCGACATCCTTCACAAAACCACTCAAACGTGAAACCGTTTAATTTTTATTTTATAAGTCTAAGGTCCTAGAAATGTAATGAAACTAATCTCAAAATGTGTCAATCTCATTAATATTCTTATTACTGATTAAAACATTCCCTATAAATCACGACAACTTAATCATTTCATCCGAAATGTTTAAGCATTTTTAATTCGCGAAATGCAAATATAAAATGCACTTATTGTCTTTCCAATGTCTTTCACAAAAACCTTAAATCATGCCTTTTATTATTATATAGATGGGTTAATATCTCCTCCACAATATCCCAGTTACCACCTTTAAGACAACCTCATACCTCGTTGTGTGATTGTTCTATCTAGAACGAACAATCGCAATATTCGAGAAGAGCTAACAATTAACTACACGGATGAAGTTCACGTATGCTAACACACATCTTCACTATATATCCTTTAACCAAACACTCTTCAAGAACTACAAAGTGAATCACCTTATTCACTAGAAACCACAAGATACACATCTACCAAACACATCAAACCTCATAACTATTATTCACACTTGTTAGTGGAATCATTATTTCTAATACATCCCCAAACACCAAAGTGAAAAATGAAAAACCAAGTCATCCATACTACATTAACCTCGATTCATCCACCTATCACTTTCACAAGAAGATTCACCATGTAACCATTCCCCACAAGTGAATTTCGTAATGAAATCCATCTTATCCTCATATCCCGACACTCATAAGCATGTGTGCCTATGTTGTCAAAAGTCAAGTAAATTTCGTAATGAAATACATCTCATCCAATCATTTCCACTTTTTAACAAGTGAAGAATACAAAGAAGATATACAATCTCCAAAGTGATGTTTAAGATCTCACAATAACGTGTCTTCTAATGGCCCAATTCCACTTTGGGCAAGTGAAAAAATACAAAGAAGATATTACAATCTCCAAAGTGTTGTTTGAGTCATCACACTAATGTGTCCTTCCAATGCCTATTTCCGCTTTTGGCAACAGTTGAAGAACACAAAGAAGATATACAACCTTCAAAGTGTTATTGAGTCATCACAATGCTCTACCATTTTCACATTTTCACCTTTGTTCATCAACATTAACAACCATCTCAAGAAAACAATCACCCCCAATCAAGAATTACCAAATCCTTACATTAAGGACACTCCCACATCACCACAAGTTGCCTCACATCCTCCATTTCCCATCTCACCCATCAATTCACATGTTACTCACACTCAATCTCTATCCGTCAAAGTGACAATCAAACTCAACACACACCACCTCCATCTCTCCCAACAACAAAACAACATTCCCTCATCACCTTACTCTCCAAACCTACCAAACACCCAACAAACCTATAGTCAACACCTTCTCTTTTCATTCACGCTCATAACTTCCCTCATTTATGTTTCCTTAACAAATCATTACCTAATTATTCCACATATAGTTCGATCCTAAAGATCTTACGATAAAATGGTTTATCCTTAAACAACCCCAAACATGGAAAAAGCATACATAATGCCTTACAACAATGAAACCATGAGGATTTAGGAATCTTTCTCAATATAATCATGTAGTCTATTAAATCCGTACATTTATCTTGGTTAGATGATATACCATAAGGAACGTGTTTAATTAAGACTTTAGACCTTAAGCGATGTGACGGTCCGAGATCTTATCAATGGTTTTCCTAAACAGTTCATTCTTAAAGCGCATTCATCATTATTTTTTTCTTTAAGTGCCAACACATTAAAGAGCATAATACCTAAAACATACATGAATTGTTCCCCACTAAGTGTCTTGCATAGATATACAATCATCAACATCAAATATATGTTGCATTTTTCTACTAACTATTGTTTGTAGCACTTTTCCGTTACTCTATTTCTTGTGCCCAATCAAGGGGGAGCATACACCAAGGGGGAGCATTTGCAAATGTCTAAGCCATTATGTTTGCAACCGTTTAAGACATCTACACATTTTTTTATATATGTTTTTCATCCCTATATATATATATTTTTTGTTCCACAAAACTAACCATTGATGTAGGTTAAGAGTTTGCAACTAATTTGATCCATGGATCCGCTTGAGTTTGTTCTAAGGGATGTCATTGTTAAAAAAAGAATTAAAGAATCAAGACTTCACTAGGAATGATGCAAGCTCGCCACCCTACATAGACACGTCCTACTTTAATTAAAGAGTTGAAGTTAAGTTAAAGTATGTTTAGGAATCCACCTTTTAGTTTGACAAAAGGGAAAAGAAGTGTAACAAGTAACTTATACATGTTTACTATGAGTTATAGTTCAACGTATTGTATCCATCATCAAAAAAGGAGGAGCGATTGATTGGTTAGAAATACTTTCGATATTTAATCTATACATTCTCTTCATGTTATGAGGCGATGACAAACATGTAACTTATAACACATACCGAAATTGCTTAATTACTCGTAATCACAAAGTCATCAATTCCATACGTCAACATCTTTCGACTCTTATGTTTTATCTTCAACAACAAATTTAAGTTCGCACCCGACATAAAATCACTAAAGGTATGAACAAACAAACTTTAATTTGTTGAATGATCAAAGAAATTTTTTATATTTCCAAACCTTATATTTTCTTATAAAATGAGACAAACATTTTCAAAAGACCCATATACGAAAACATTTTCTGTATTTATAAAGAAATTTTTATTCAAGATAAATATATTAGAATTTCCAAATATCTATCCTAGAAACTTCGAGAAAGTCCCAGAAAAACCTTTCCCCCCCCCCCCAAAAAGACAAAAAATGGAGCGTCTGAAAAATGGGAGGCCCCCTTAATTAATTAAGGGGCCCAGCCATAATTAAGGGGACCGACCATAATTAAGGGGACCGCCCAAATAAAAAAATATTTTTTTTGCCTATAAATAGTAGACTGTTTCCACAGATTCTTTCACCTCTTTGCACAAAGTTTTCTCATATCTAAAACCTCCTTTCAAACCCTTTCCTTTGATCACTTAACTTATTATGAGTTTGTTTAAAATGTTATCTAAACATCCCATCCATTGCAGTGCAAAGACAGAAGAAGTTCGTTATCATTAAGATGCGAAGTTATGTAGCTAGTTAAGGGCATTCGAGACAATTCTTACATTCACAATGCATAGATCGTGTCCCCCATGTAATCCAGAACTTGAATAATGCTTGATCATTGTTGATCATGGAGGTTTTTATTATAGTTGATCTTGGTGATCCTTTCTAGTAGTGTTAGATAGTTGTGACATAAGTAGTGTGGTGAGGAGAAGTTGTGAAGGTGTGGAGTTGTAAAGTGGTGAAGGTGAGGAAGAAAACTAAGGTTGTTAAGATTTGAAGAGTTATGGTAGTTGTGATAAGTAGTGAAGCAAAGTTGTGTAGTGAAGTTGAGAAGTATTCGTGAAGTTGTAAAGGCGTGAAGCTGTGTTGTGATAATTGGTTTCTAGCTAAGATTAGAAACTCTAAAAAGACATTTAGCTTTGTGTCATAAATCGGTGTAAGCAACGTTGTGTACGGTTTTCTCCGCCTTAAGGGAGCTTGTTGACTAGTGAAGTAACTCTCGAGTTGGGTACTCGGGGAGTGGAGTAGGGCAAAGAGGTGCTTCGTGACCGAACCACTATAAATCATCGTGTTCGGTTTGCATTTCCTTTCACTTATCTCTTTACATTTATACTTGCATTTATCACTTTATATTTATACTTGCAATTGTGTGATGTGTTGATTATATAGTTTTAATTATGTCTTGAATAAATGTGAATATTGTGTGTTGGTTTGTATTGTTGTAAATCGATGTATTAATATGTGTATATAACTCGTATGAACACTCATCATATTGTATCACGCTTGATCGGTAATTTGATACGAAACATTTTAAGATTTTTAATGGAAACGTATTCACCCCCCTCTACGATTTCCACAATTGGTATCAGAGCCACGTCGCTCTAATTTTCAAAACAAATGGTTTTAAAAATTGAGTACGATCCATGTATCAAATTACCCATTAAGGGGGATTAAATATGAAAAGTGTTTTGTTGATTAACTTGTATTAGTTTTGATGTTATATACACTAATTATACTAGCTCGAGATAAAAATGATGCTTAAAATAAGTGTTATATGTTCGGTATCAAATTCAGAAAGTTGTACACCTTTCCGCAAAGTCAGAAAACAATTTTTTACAAAAATCGTAATTCTGAGTATCAGGTGGGCGGCCCCCTTAAATATTTGGGCGGCCCCCTTAATTCCTGGGCGGCCCCCTTAATTTTAAGGGGACCACCTGTCTGATTCGGCAGTTTTTCAGAAACTTTGAAAAATCATATAAAATCAACCGTAAGTCCGTAGAAGTCGTGCCACCCGCCATTTCGAAGAGAATTGAGTCTACTTTCATATAAAAATACTTCCAAGTATTTATTTCAAACTTAATCTAGTCAGAAAGGCAAAATACTACTTAATGTCCAAAACGTTGAGTCTCGTTTTAACGTAAAACTTGTATTTTATCTTTTCCTTTCGAGTCGGACATTTCTAGTCGATATATCTTTGAAAAATGGTGTAATTAACTTTTCAAAAATATTAAACTTGATTTTTGAAATGGGGAGGAAAGTATTTTATTTTCAAATAAAACCGAGCTATGTATACGTTGTTGTATCTAATACACAAAACGACGACAAGTACTTTTATGTGTTATGCTATGTGATTATATGCACTTCTTTGTGTCTTAAGTTTGTTAATAGAAATTATTAAATGATTGTTGCTATTTCTAATTGAGCTAATTGAATATCTAAGCACATGTGCCATGTACATTATTCGTTTGTAGCTAGTTTTTCGAATTATGCCTAACTAGAATTTATGTTAGATTTCTTGCATTAAGATTACGAAATTGCTCTTGCATTGCATATAGGCATAGATCACTTAATTTTCAAGTATGGGAATATACTTATGAATAAAAGTTCAATAACTTATCAAGTATATTATTAAATTTGTTAAAACTAGTCACCTAAATATTTCCAACGATTTAATCTATTTTTAACAACACGCTTAAATATTTTTAACAACTTGTTTTGTTTGATCTTGGGTTGGTTAAACAAAAGAAAAGATTGTATTAATACATTAGTAACTAAGAAAAAGGAAATGCTTGTGCTGTGCTTGCATGGTTTTAACATACACATAATTATATTTTTTAACATATAGTATTTTACAAAAGATGTGTGTTGTATAAAAATGGTTAGAAAACTCATATTATAAAATATCAAAAACTATGTATATTTTATATTAACAACAAATAGTTTTCCGCACAAGTAAAAATTAAACAACTAATCTTGGGATTATGGAACAAACTATTTAAATATTATCTAATTTCTTTTAAATGTTGTTCGTGAGGGTAAGAAAAGTTTCAGAATATATCAATTCATTATTCAAAATTATGGTTGATATATTTATGATCTAACTGACAGTATTGAGTTATGACAAGTGAGAAACGGATTCTTATTTGTTTAGTGTTAAGATTATTATCAATTATAAAGTAAAAGCTATTTGTTCTTTGCATCTACATACTATCACATAGATTGGTATCGAAAAATAATTGCATCCGTTTGTAGATGAACAGAAAGGCATTGTGATCATAACTCACTCTTGTATTGATAATGCCATATTGAGTCTACTTGTCCAGTAGTTGTGTTCCAAATATTAGTCTAATATGTTTAATACATGCATGAAATACATAATGACGTAGGGATTGGACAATTGGATGTTTCGTCCGAAATATTCAAGAAATTTTACATTGCAATGCAATTGCTAAAATGTGTCTTTCCGAAAAACCAAAACACGACAATTCTACCACCTATGTAATCTTTGCTCATAAAACTTAAAAAGCATAACTTAAAATCATATTCATATTTGACCTAAATTTTTAAATAAGAATGTTATTTTATTTATTCATCCTAGGATAAACATGTTGTTTGGGAAACAATATGTTTAAAGGTTTATGAACTTATCTATTAAATGATTTTAAAGTGATAATATATTATCCGATGCATTTTTATTCTTCGCGTAGAGCTTAAATGGTTTGTGTTATAAGAAAATACATCACATTTAATTTGTAAAAATATTAGTTTATTAGAATTGTAACAAATAATCTATCATATATGTATCAATGCATAAACCAAGTAAAAAATACACTTTATTCAAATACTTTTCTAAATTTGATATACATCATTGATACAGGATATTAATTTTAGGAGATAGTATATTTTTTTAAACATTTAGTATTAAAGATTTCACAACTCATTATAGATACAATAATTTTGATGAGATTCACTTCACATGAAGATGAAATGGGGAATTCCTTAAAAACACTCCAATATAATATTTGTCTTGTCACAAATAAACACATCTTTGGGTTTGAAAAACCAAACACGTTAACTATCACATGTGACAAGCTACACATTGTAAGATGATCTAAATATTAAGGACATCCATTAAATCAAGCATTATGTAATGAAATTAATCAACCTATAGTTCTTGACAAAAGATTAAAACAACTTGCTTTCGCGTATTTTAGAATTCTACACATCTGATTAGGTTTATGCGAACCAGAATTAAAGTAGATTAGTTGAGCATATTAGGTCTCTACTGAAAACGATATACAAATTTTATTTTTGCTACACTTCATTAGGCAAATATAAGAATTCTATTTTGTCTAACATGAGAATGACTACTAGAGAATCTATTGCACTAGAAATTTAATTTGACCTAATGGTTGAATTGCTTCCACTAGTACACGCACTTGAACACAATTAAAACTCGAACAATAGCTGAAGTGTCTTTAACATTTATTTGACAAACTAGTTGGTAAACTTAATTATATGTTATTTTTTTACAAGGTAATCAAATTTATGATTCATTAGACGTCAACAAATCTATATGACTGAAATTTAACTTTGGAACTTCATTTTATTTGATAACAAGCATATAAATCAGGCGGAAATATGTGTAAATAGATTTTAATATCCCATGAATCTCACATATGAATCTTGTTCCTGCTTACCAGTTTCGTTGGTTTCTTTCTTTGTTAAATGATACACGAATCTAATCCTCTTCTTGAGGACTCGTATGATTATCGTCGTTGAAAACCAAATATATCACGATGATGATTGAAAGACCACGACCATAATGGTATAGGTTAGAAGACCCGCGATCAAACGTTACTCGAACCTGAACCGTAACTAAGCCGAAAGGAAACTTTACTACCACTCCCTCACACCCTCGTCATCACTATGTTTCTAATCTTGAGCACCAAGTAAACCCCTTCACCACGCTAACTATGTCATCACCATGACCTTAATCTCTTGGGCTCCAAGGGCTTACTAGCCTCGTCACCTTCTTGCTGCCACACAAACTTTCACCACATCATGTCCACCAACAATTGCTCCTTATCTACATGCCCTTGCCACCCCATCTACACATAAGGCTTGGCCACCTAACATCATCACCTTGTTGTCTCATCTATGCCGCGGCTACAAACCCTCCACATAACCCCATCCACCTTGCCACCATGACTCACCAAATTACTATCCCTATCATCACTCCTTGCTCACTAAGTCTCTCACCATCTCTTGACACCTAGCTAATCCAAACTTGGGTACCAAGGGGGGTTTTGCACTATAAATAGCCACAAACCCCCCTTATTTTACTCACACTTTCATTCTTCTTTCTATCTCAACAATGGCTTCCAAGTTCTGATCTAAGAAGTATAAGAGAGTCCTAAGAGCAGAAGTGAAAGGAAGGAGAAACCAGTCCTTGATGCCGAGGTTCGTGATCCTAGGCGTACGAAAGCAAAAGATCCCTATACGACCTGTTTTTCATTCATAAGCTCAAAC
Source organism: Tanacetum coccineum (assembly GCA_026074375.1). NCBI lineage: Eukaryota > Viridiplantae > Streptophyta > Magnoliopsida > Asterales > Asteraceae > Tanacetum > Tanacetum coccineum. The sequence continues at coordinate 31,713 of BQNB010046939.1, read as the reverse complement.
CCAGGTTCTAAAGGTTCCATTTCTGTTTCAATACTTTCATAATATTCATATGATCATATTCATACTCTTGTTAAAGTTATAGAACTCAAAATCAATTCGTTATTCACTTTTGATCCAAAACGAACCCACGAAACCCTAATTTCGTATTTTTCCTTAATCTATAAGCTAATCTTGTAAACTGAAGTTATATGGCTATTTAATAAGTTTCTAACAATATTATAATCACATTATTAAGTCTTGATAAGATTTGAATTAAAAACCTACGCTTTTTTGTTATTAAACCCTAAATCGACCCGTTTTGATTTCTAGCTTAACGAATCGTTAATCTAACCTTTAGATACGTTAAAACATCTTATTTTAGCTTATAATAATAAGCTATAACCTGCAAATATCTTTTAGAATGTTAAAAATAGCTTGCATGCAAATTAGGACTAATTTTGTAATAATTTCACATTGGTTATATTTTGTAACTTTTGTAATTTCATGTACACGGCTGAAAATTATCATTTTAATAAAGTTATAACTTCAAGGGTAAGTTTTTCCAAGTTATAAAGTCAAGGGATTATTTGATAAATACTAAAAGGACTAGTTTTGTAAATATTTATAAATCAAGGGTTTATATTGTAAATTTAATATTTTAAAAATACAAAATAATATACTTTTATATAAATTATAAAAATATAAATAATAAAAGTTATATTAAACATTGTTCTTTATCTGAAACCCGACACATTAATCGTTATTAATTAACGATCGACGCATTTTAAATTAATTACGTATTATATTAAACGTAATTTATCATCAATAACTTTTGGATATCTTGTGTTGTTGATCTATGAAGTAACACGCCCCGGACCCTTATTCCGCTGCGACCCAATTTGGGGGTGTTACACCATGGATATATATGGTACAGTTCTGGCATACTCTGAAGGAAGATGGTTCAAAGTATAGGCTCAGGTTTATGTTGGACAAGAAAGAACTTTCTCTTACACTGGATGACTTCAGAACAATCTTTCATCTACCTCAAGCAAATGACAACAATCATAATTCATTCGTGCCACCACCATCATTTTCTGACATGGTTCCATTCTATAAACAATAATTGGGTGGCTTTACAATGGAACTGAAGACATCGTCAAGCTTTAAGACAACTGGTCTTCTGCAACCATGGCAAACATTATGCAAGATATTTTCCAAGTGCTTGACAACACGTGTCACGGGATGGGATCAACCGCCGTTGCAGATAATGCAAATGATGTATTGTTTTGTCAATATCATTCACGTAGATTATGCGGAGCTTCTATGGGAAGGAATTTACTATTCTCTTCATCATCCAACATCTTCGATTCCGTATCCAAGATTTACAAAGATCATCGTTAGTCATTACATGACTATCTTTCTTGAAATCTCAAGACGTGCTCGAGACATGTATCACAATCTGCAAGACGATGACATAATGAAAAATATCTTTAATTCTGGAAAGACAAAAAACTAAAGAAGAGATGGAACGGATGATTGCTAAAGCTATTTTACAAGAGCGCGGGAATATACAAACTGAAATTTCCTTACAAATTTAGAAAGCTATTGATAACCAGATCCCTTCTCAAGTTGATGTGTCAGTACGAAGTTATATGTCTGGTCACATTCTTCATGTTCATCCAGTTCAATCACAAACACAATCTGTTCCAGAACAACAATATCAACTTTATCTTTTCATGAAAAACGATCCTCAGTTGCAGCAACAAGACATACCAATATGGCTTGCACTTCAAATAAAGTTTGAGAATCTTTAAGTACAACAAACTACATATAGACCTTCTGCCGTTCGCCCAAGAGATCAGGGCGATCCTCATGATGATGCTCATCCCGAGGGGAAGAATAGTGCAAAGCGGCAGAAGACATCTGAGTATAAAGTGTATGTGTCTGGAGAGTCATCGTCTAGACAAGTCAATGAAGAGGAACGAGATCCTTTAACTCAGGTAATCAAGAGCAAGAAGATGATTATGATTTTTGGACTAATTTTTATGCTTCAGATGATGATGAAATATCGTCAGAGCAAGTATCACAGGATATTATGGAAGAAGTATCACTGACTATTGATGAAGCAAAGTTAAAGAAAATGGCTGATGAGATGTTGAGACAAAGATGTACTTCAGGAGATGAGCATCAATATCATATTGACCAGATGAAGAATTTCTTAAAAAGTGACATTGTTTGGGAAAGTAGAAAGGAAATTCTTGTCTCTCCACATCCATGAAAGACCACACATCTCGTTCAAAGCTGTCAAAGAGATCCTGAAGCTCCAACACTATCTCTTATAAATCAAGACCTAAGAAGATCGTATTGTCACTTCACAAGTTTCCTGCAATCGTCTTTAATGATGATGATATCGAAGAACGAACTTCCAGATGGGTGAATAAATGTGTTAAGAAATTTAATCCTTATGCTCGATATGGTGTTTAACATTGGAAGAATCCTCATGCAAAGATCTTCTACATAAGGAAAAAAAAGAGCCTGGAAAACCAAAGAAAGAGGTTTATTCGAACTCAAAGATCATTCAAGTTATCACGACATACTGGGAATTAGGTCATGAACACAAGTTTATCACATAGATAGTTACAAGAAGAGCTAATGAGTGCATTGTGTCGATTACCAAGCCTGATTACAAGAATCTCAATAAGAATGATATTGAGGATATGTATTTGCTGATTATGAATGGCAAGGTTCCCGACTATGCAGAAACAGGGTTGCTATGGTCTTTATCGGTATTCATTAGAAGTTCAATGATATGGGAAAGAGTGCATGATTTTCAGCTTGGAATTGAAAGTTATCAACATAAAGTTAATCTTACTGCACCAATAATATCTTTCCCAGGAGTTGAAAAGCACAGAATGTTCTCCATCATCTATGAGCCCGTGCATGGAATCATATACAAGAATAACAAGAAAGATAAAAGGGTGATGAGACATTCAGAGATTCATAAGTTTTATGATGCAACGCTGAACAGAGTATTAGAAGGATTAAAGAGTTACAATAATGATGTGAAGTATGGCTATGTACAAAGAGAACTCACCAATGATGAAGTTGAGTATCTGAAATTGTTTGAAGAAGAGATTGACGTAAGATTGAAGTATCGTAATCAAATGAGAAGATGGGAGATGTATGTGAATGGAAGACCACTTGGACCTAGAAGAGAACGCCCAGAATAATTGACCCTTAGGGGGAGATTGTTAGGTTCATAAAAAGTGTCGATTATGTGGTTTAGTTATATTTAGTTTATAGTCTTTATTTTGTTTAGTATAAAGTAGCTTGTAATAAGGTATATTATGCTAAAAGAAAGAAATAGCATAATTACCAAAGATTAGGGACTAGAAGTGAAAAATAAAGGAAGGGAAGGCTCCTTCCTTCTCCTATAAATACCCCTCTAATCATCATTAGAGGGTGATGCTTTGTAATAAACATTTTCCCTTTTCCCTCCATTTATAACATTTGAAATTTGAATACTTTCCCTCCACTACTATTCTCTCTAAGCTTCCATGATTGATAATGTATGATTCAAGATAAACAAGACCTATCAAAGTTAATAACCATATTCCATCTGTATTTTATATACGCCATTGTTAGGTAGCCAACTGTTTTCGTTATTTACTAAACATAAAGATACAGAAATAAAATAATTTGGTGAAACAATAAGACAATCACTTTCTAGTGGAGTAGGAATATTATTTATGTAAACTGAAACTTGAAACACGTATATAAAGTGTTCTTCTATTAATATGTGAGAGCTGACTTCCATACAACAAAAAATGACTCGTGAAGGTGATGGATCTTGAAGCTTCAGCTTCGAGTAAAGAACGCAAGCTTACTGATTTGAATGCCCTGGTTACTTTAGTTAAGTCTCAAAATTACAACCTTGTGGATTGGGTATGTGCATTTATATTTAGGTTTTTTTGTATATTTTTCTGTTCTATCTTCTTATCTGTATGTTTCCGCGTGACCGTAGGTACATGAGCTAGAGGTTTCCTCTTCTGGACTCCAAGAGAAAATCACAGTGTGTGAGAATTGCATGGATCAGCATAAGAAATTCCAAGATGATCGGATGAAAGTTGTTAATGACAAGTTTGACAAGCTGTATACTGACTTTGTTGAGATGGCCCTTCATTTAGGGGAGAAATTCTACCCTCACCTTTTTACTACCATCTCCGGCCGTAGGTGGCTTCTCACCCATTGCATGGAACTTGCTATCGTTAACTGCCTGAACTCACTTGAGTATCTTTCTACTCTCGGAGCATCTATTGGTAAGGCTATTGAGAAAGGTATGCAAGATGGGTTATCTGCTGGGATTACCCATGGCAAGGAAGGCAGGGTTTTGACAGATGTTGCTGCTGATAATCCTTCTGCGGAAGTTGATTACATTTATGCTTTGCAACAACTCCAAAATGTAAATTTCTCTTTGCTTGCAAGATTGAAATCCAATAAGGATGCTAGTGTCGAAACCGTAATGGATATTCTTTGTCTAGAAGGCCCTCTTACTGAAAAGCTAGGGTTGAATAAGCTGCAACCCAATGTTGACTAGTTGATGGTCCCTATTCATAGCTCACCAGACCAAGTTGTTGTTGGTGCTACCGCTCTGTCACTTGACTTGGATGTTTCTAGTGTCCGTGTTCGGAATATTAGGGAAAACATTGCAAATCAAAGATTAGCTCTTTGCGATGTTTTTGTTCCTTTGGCTGAGCCCTTTTTTGCTACGGTTTGACAGGTGCGGAAGGCACTTATGACACCGCGACCACTACTGCTAACACTAATATAGCCCTATCTACAACTTTTGCTTTTGCCAGTAACCATTGCACTCCCTATCCCGTAGAACACTATTAATTAAATCAGACAATCCATGCAGTTATAGCTGATGAGAAAGCTAACTATTCCTTCCCAATGTTTATGATGCGGAATTAAATATCCCTCGATGATTTGTTTGCGGTTTTTTCTAAGATATTTTGCCTTGGTAGATATTGGACCTTTCCTGCTGTGGCCTTTTAAAATGTAGACATATCAACTGTTTTTATCCGTTAGATCACCAACGGGTCGCTTGTTACCATTTTTTGATGGCTGTAAAATGTCTCGAATGTGTTAATTTTTAACAAGGTACTACTACGTTTTAATACCGAGATGATATGTGTTAACAGGATAGTCTACTTGAATATTTATGGGTTATTCTCCCGATACTGGGTTTGCAATACCTCTTATGTATATGTGAGTGAATTATTAGGTTACTCATCCTTTTGTTATGCGGAATAACATTTATTGGGTCATGCCCTGTTGCGTGCGCGTCTTAATCACATATAAAATAACTTTGCAAAGTAAAAAATGAACATTTTTAGGAATAAGCTTGTGAAGGTAGCTATTCTTCACTTTCATTAAAATTTTAAAAGACATTACAATGGATAAATAAGATAAAGAGTAAATTGAAATGCATTACCCCATTACGGAGTCCGCATGGGTGAGTTGCTTACATTTTGTAAATATAACACTTCTTAAGGTTGCTGACATTCCAAGTCCGTGGGAGCTGCTTTCCATCACGATCTCTTAACTTGTATGCGCCCTTTCCAAGTGCTTTCGTAACTTCATACGGTCCTTCCTATTTGGGACCTAGCTTCCATGTGTCTTCTTCATGGCTTGTATCATTGTTACGGTACACAAGGTCTCCCGGTTTGAAACTTGTACTTCGAATTTTTGAGTTATAGTACTTTTCTGTTTTTGCTTTACTTTTTGCCTCGCGTATTGCTGCTTGCTCTCTTTTTTCTTCTAAGAGTTTGAGGTTGATTTCTAAGGCTTCATTGTTTTGTACTAGGTCTACTTTCGTTGTTCTTAGTGTGGGCATGCCAATTTCTACTGGGATGACCGCTTCTGTTACGTATGTTAATGAGAATGGGGTGTCTCCATTGCTAGATTTTATCATGGTGCGGTGTGCCCATAGAATGTGAGAGAGTTCTTCTATCTAATTCTTGTTCCTTGCATTAAGCCTTGCTTTTATTCCTTCTCCTAGACTACGGTTTGCTCTTTCTATCAGGCCATTGGTTTACAGGTGTTTAATAGAAGCAAAGTGTTGGCGGATACATAATTTCTCACACCAATCTTTGAATGGATTGTCCCAGAATTGTTTTCCATTATCCGAGATAATTTCTCCTGGGAGTCCGAATCTACTGACAATGTTGTCCCACACAATTTTTTTGATCTGATTGCCAGTGATGGTTGCAACCAATTTCGCTTTAATCCACTTTGTGAAGTAGTCAATAGCTACTATCAAGAATTTGACTTTCCCAGGTCTTTCTGGAAAATGTCCGGCTATGTCAATTCTCCATTTAAAGAACGGCCATTGAGACGCGATTGGAGTAAGCTTTTGCTGTGGATTCCTTGGAACAGGTTTATGAACTTGACATTCTTGGCACGCTCTTATTAGTGTCCTTGCGTCCTTATGCATGGTAGGCTAATAATAACCAATCCTTAAGACTTTGGCCATGACAGATCATGTGCCTGCATGCATGCTACAAGACCCTTCATGTATCTCTCTCAGCACATAGTTTGCTTGAAGTGGCCCCACACACCATAGCCAAGGTCCGAGGAAAGACTTTTTGTATAGAGTCCCATTAATTACGACAAATCACTGCAACTTGCGTCTTACCGCTCTTGCTTTTTTCACATCCGCTGGCAGAGTTTCCTCCGTAAGGTATTTGAAAATAGGAGTCATCCAGGTGTCTCCTTCTTCTTCTACTACTTCAGTATTTCCACCTCACTTATTGATTTTTCTTTCAGTTCTTCAACCAATACTTGCTTACTCAAGTGCGCGAAGCTTGTGGATGCTATTTTGCTTAGTACGTTAGCTTTTTTGTTTCCACTTCTAGGGATTTGTCTGATTGACAAAACTTTGAAGCTGCTAGTAAGTGTTCTTACTTTTTCTAGGTATCGGATCATGTCAGACTCTTTTGCGACATACGTTTCGTTCACTTGGTTGGCCACTAATCGTGAATCAACATTTTTGTAGGTCCCAGTGTTGGATCTATATAGCCTTTGTAAGACAATAGCTAACTTGAATAAATCCAAATCAACTATGTGAGAGACACTGACTATGAATATCAAGTGTTAATGCGGAATCTTAACACAAGTATTAAGAAGAATATGATACTAATTTTGCTATTGATTTCTATTAAGATTCAAAGCTTCTATTCGTTATATGAAACTCTATGCCGTAGGGTTCCTTTTATACACCAAGGAAACCCTAGAAGGCTTTACAAAACGTGTGAAAGGATAATGCATATCCTTTCCTAAGATATCTCCTAAAATATCTCTAAGATAACTATTACATCTATTATGTTACATAAACATACTTAACTAAATACGACCCTACTAATTATAGTTCACTGCCAAAACACACTCTAAATAAACCAGTACTAACTATAGTACTGCTAGCAGAACTTAACTTATACTGCGCCAAGCCTGAGGTTACCATCATACTGAATACTTAAAACTAATAGAAACTCTAACTACTCAGTACTTCCAGACCTAAACTACCACACCTGACCTAGCCTTAAACTGTTCACCGAACGCAGAAATTAAGACTTTTAAAAATTACACATAATTCCCAACAATTATCCTATAGATTTTACATAGAACCCATTATGTTATCGCAACATCCTCCTCCTCAAAATCACTCCATCAAGAACCTTTCAGTTATTCCACTAGACATTTCGATGTTTATTGGTGGCAGTCAAATCAAAACCAAAATCTTGGAGGGCATAAGTGAATGTGCCATGCCCTATAACGCTCCTCCGGTTTTTTTGAGTACAGCCCGGTGCCCACCCCACCGCTGCACAGCCTGCAGCCACTGGTTTGAACCGGGGGGGGGGGGGTTGGGGGGGGGGGGGGGGGGGGCTTGTGCAGGTATGACCCTACACGTAAACATAATCCATGGTTTCTGGGAGTTCTTCATAATATCTAATTTATATCTTCATTCCACTTCCAATCAGATAATCCTAGTAAACCTGAGTGTTATCTTCTTGGTCGTTTAAATCGGTAAACAGACGGCAATAAAGTCTACTAATAACTGAGATCTGCCATTTAAAACTGATACAACTCTATACACTAGGACTAATAATGTATTGCATATTATTCTCCTAAATCTTTGACGCCTACTTCCAAAATCATATATTTCTTTCTATGATGCTTTATCACTCATTTCTAGTAAGCCAAATCCTCTTCCGCCCTACTTCCCTCCCTCTGACCATAGCCTGGTATCCCCTGCTAAACAATCTCTGATCTTTGATCATAACCTGTTGTAATTCGGCTCAGTTTTCGTGATTACTAAATGATTGGGTTGTGCTTGAAAGTATCTCTTTAGGAAGGAATTAAGAGGATTAGTGTCGCTTACTCCACCTACCCTTACGCTGGCATGGTACCCCAGTAAAACAAGCGAACCGCAGATGGGTTTAGCCACCACCACCGGCTAGCACTATGTTATTTTTTTTCTTTATTTTTTTCTTTTTTGTTTTTTTTTATTTTTTTTCCCATTGAATGTTATTTATTTCCTTATATATTTCCCCAGACTACACATCTTTAAAAAAAATAAATAAAGCCACCCCCCGGACAAAGTAACAAAGTAGATGGGGCATTTTGTATAGTTTCACTTTTCCGTTCCCACTCTACTATTACCTTCTATTCGTTCTCTCTCTCTTTTCTAGTTTCTTTCCTTTCTGTTTCCTTCTACATCTTCACTCGTCTCTTCTTCATCCAGATCACTTCTCTCTTCTCATTCTTCTTCCTTTCATACCTACCTTCTTATAATCTCTTTCTTCATCCCCCTTTTCCCATCCTCCTCTTCTTTCTTCTCTTTCCCACTTTTCTACCCTCGTACATCTTTTCTCCTTCTTGCTCCGCGAGTCTTTTCTTTCTTCCTCTCACGTTCTTCTCTCTCTTTCTTCTTCGTCTCCCCATCTTCTCTCCCTCATCAGGACTCACCAAAACGCTCATCAAAATGACAGTCATAAAACTACCCAAGAAAACCAGACACAACGCTATTTAACCCCGCTTCACTTTTTTTTTTCGTGTGCTTGTTTTTTTTGTGTGCTCTGCTCTGCTTTTAATTTGCCTTTGCAATTGCTGAAAAATATTAAATCTAAGCTAAACTCCAACATTGATTTTTCTTTCAATTATTTTTTTATCCATTTGGCAAATGATGCAAACCAAAACATCACCAAAAAAAAATTTTTTATTTACAAAGCCCTCTTTTTTTTTATCCATTGTGTGTCAAAGATTGTAAAACACAAATGGCAAACCAAATACATTGGCCACTCCCTTTTTAAAAGGCTCCTTCATTCAACCTCTCCATCTATAAGCAAGCTCCCTTCTCCTCTTTAAACCTCTCCCCTCTAACATTACCTCTACCACCCTCTTAAAATATTATTGTATCTATTAGTCTCCACATAATACCTCTCTCAATATTTTTTTCATTTTTTTTTTTTTATCTTATTTTTATTTATTAACCACGAGTGAAACAGCAATCACCATCATAACAAACAACCACGCAACAAACACCAACCTTCCTCGTATCCTCTTCATTTTTTTTTTCTTTATTATATAATCCTACTATAACCCATACCCCTAGCTTTCACGCAAATCTATCCTCTACCTTTCACCTTCCCTCTGTACTCTCCTCCGAACATACATTAACTCTCACTACATTTTATTATATAATTTTATTTTTAAAAAGCAAGCAATACATCACCCACCATCATTATTTTAAACATTATATATTAATTATATATTATTTTAACTCCAATTATTGATTATCCACATATTTTTATTTTTACCAAAGCTTTCTTACCCTATCTTATTATCTTTAGACTCTACATGCTCCTCTTTTTTTTTTTATTTTTTTTTTTTTTTCTTTTTTTTTTCCATTATATCATTGGGCATTGCCACCCCCACCCTGCACCCCCATCACATTTTAACTGGAGCCTCGTACGCCAATTTTACGACCAGTCTTAGTTTTTAGATCCAATGATATACTAGTATATCACCCCCCACCCCCGCAATTCACTCTTATCTAATACACCAAACTAATGAATCTTTAACTTCAAGCAGCACCCCCCCCACCCCCGCTTCCACACGCAACAACCCCACTCCAAACCCCCCCCCCCCCCCCCCCCCCCCCCCCCCCCCCCCCCCCCCCCCCCCCCCCCCCCCCCCCCCCACCCCCCCTCACACCCAAACTTAACTTCCCCACCCCCCCCCCCCCCCCCCCCCCTACATATATGCCGAAGCCTCACAACTATATTCATCCCCCTCCCCCCCCCCCCCCCCACACCAACCACCCCCCCCCCCGACTACCCACCCCCCTCCGCGCCCCCCGCAACCCCCACCCCCCCCGCGCCCTACCCACCCCCGCCCCCCCCCTCCACCCCCCGCCCCCTCACCCCCTCTTCAACAACGCATTAACCCCCCCCCCCCCCCCCCAACCCCCCGCCCCCCCCCCCCCCCTCAACCTCCCCGGCTCCCAACCCAACCCCACAACCCCTTCCTCCACCCCCCCCCCCTCCCCCCCCCACCCCCCCCCCCCCCCCCCTACCCCCCCCCCCCCCCCTGCCCCCCCCCCCCCCCCCCCCCCCCCCCCCCCCCCTCCCCCCCCCCCCCCCCACCCCCCCCACCCCTCCCGCGACCCCGCCATAACATATCCCCCCCCTCGAGGTTACTACAACCCCAAACCCCACACAACACCCCCCCCCAAAAAAAACCCCCCTCCCACCCCCCCACCCCCGCCCCCCACCCCCCGCCCCCCCGCCCCCCCCCCCCCCCCCGCCCCCCCCCCCCACCCCCCCACCCTCCCCCCCCCCCCCCCACCCCCCCCCCTCCCCCCCCCTCCCCCCCCTCCCCCCCCCCACCCCCCCCACCCCCCGCCCACCCCCCCCCCCCCCGCTCCCCCCCCCCCCCCCCCCCCCCTCCCCCCCCCCCCCCCCCCAACCCCCTAACCCAACCCCTCTATTATCCCCCCCCCCCCCCCCCCCCCCCCCTCACAACCAAAATCACACCCCCCCCCCCCCACCCGCCCCCACCCCCCCCCCCCCCCACCACCAAATCAACCCCCCCCCCCCGCCCCCCGCCCCCCCCCCCACCCCCCTCCCCACCCACCCCCACCCCCCCGCCCCCCCCCGAACAACACCACCCACCCCCCCCCCCCCCCCTGGCATCATCCCATTCGTCTGACGCAATGAAAATAACTTTCTTCCTGCATTTTTTTATCAAGTATATAAAAGCACCGTAAGTGCTTTCGTCCAGCTGATTTGGCCAAGAACCTGTTCAGGCTTGCGAGCTTTCTGTTTAACTTTTGTACGTCCTTTAAGCATTTTGGGGATGGGAGACTTAAAACAGCGTCTACCTTGTCTGGACATACTTTCAACCCCTTTGTATCGACTTTGTATCCTAAGAACATCCCTTCTTCTACCCCAAAGGTACACTTAATTTAGATTCAATTTCCATGTTAAATTTTCACTAGAGTTTTTGAAAACGTCATCTTCTATGTCTCTGACTATCTCATCCTCCGTGCGGCTTTTTATGACAAGGTCATCCACGTACACTTTAAGATTTCTGCCAATTTGTTTGTGGAATGCTTTATCCACCAGACATTGGTAAGTTGCTCTGGTATTTCTCAGACCGAAAGGCATCTTTGTATAGCAGAATATTCCTTGGCTTGTAATGAACGCTGTTTTTTCTATATCTTCTTTTTCCATTTGTATTTCGTGATATCCTTTGTATGCGTCTAAGAAGCATTTGAAAGGGAATCCGCACAAGGATTCCACCTTCCAGTCTATTTTCGGTAGTGGATAACCATCTTTTGGGCATGCATTGTTTAAGTCCTTGAAATCTACGCATATCCTCCCACTGTCATCATGCTTTGTAACCTACACTGGGTTACGACAACCAGATCTGTAGTGTACAATCTTATTCATGATTCCTGCTTCTACCAGTTTCCCTACTTCTTCTTGTATTGCCTGGTTTCTATCAGCTGCTTGCCTTCTTTTCTTTTGTCTAACAGGAGAACATCCCTCCCACACATTCATGTGATGTTCTATAATATATCTTGGGATACCGGTCATATCCGTAGGCTTCCAGGCAAAAATGTCTAGTTATACCTGAAGCAAATCGCATAACTTGCTGTGGCCTTCTTCTGTGAGAGTGGTGCCGATCATTATTGTTTGTTCTGGATATTCTAGATTTATTACCACCTTGAATCTTTCTTCTACTATTTGCTTGGTAACCAGAGGGTTCCCTTCTGGTCCGGAGACCATCGCACATTCAAGCGGGACCATCTTGCTACTCTTTTGAGTAATGACTCCTCCTTCCACTGGGAGCTTCAGCATTCCGTGAGCTATCAACGGAACTGGTTGTAACATTCTGACTCCTGGTCTTCCAATAATTCCATTGTGCGGAGATGGTGACCTTACTACCACGAAGTTATTCATCTCCAATCTTTACAAGTAGTTGTATTTGCCCTATTGGCCATATTATCTCACCACTGAATCCAACTAAAGGGGTGTTGGCTGGCACCAATTGGTTCTTGATTTTTGGACGGAGTCGGTTGAAGCAATGCTCATACAGTATTTCTAAGGCTGATCCGCCATCCACGTACATGCAGTGTATGCAATGGCCTCCTATTTTTGCATCAATGATCATCGGGCCTTCTGTTCCTTCATCTCCACTTAGGGGTGGGAAAAGGATTTTTAGGTTAGGGGAAAAGCTTTGTGTGATCCTTTGCCTGGCCACTCTTTCCTAAGATTGGACCATTAGGATGCCTAAAACTTTATCTTTCTTGGAGGTTTCCCCTTTCTTTGCCGCCTTGGGCTATTCCTTTCCATTATTCTGTTTGAGCTCTTTGATTAAGTGTGATAGCTTTCCTGCCTTGAGCATTTATTCGATTTGTTTCTTTAGGTGCATACACTCGTCTGTGTTATGCCCTGCCTCATCGTGGAACTCGCAAAATTTAGTGTGGTTCCGCTTCTCAACCGGAGTTGTCATTGGTGGCGGGGCTTTGAATTTTCCTTTCTCTAAAGCAAAAATTTCTTTGGGAGTTTTTGTGAGGAGCGTAAATCGATCCTGCTTCCTTTCCGGTCTTTGATGGTTCCGAAAGCCTTCTTTCTTGAAATTTTGCTTTTGATTACCCTCTTGTTGTTTCCATGGTGGAAACGACTTCTTCCGCTCGTGATTCGAGGCTGCCTCTTCCCCCCTTGAAGAAAGACGTAGTTACCCTCATCATTTCATAAACTATTTTTGGGATTTTGTCATGGAGACATTTGATGAGTTCAGGGTTTGTGATTCCATGCACAAATCCGGAGATTCTCATGCATTCTGGTGCTCCCTTGACATCTCTGCTTTCTAGTTTATATCTTTTCACAAAGTCTTCCATAGACTCTCCATCTCGTTGTTTGATGTTATGGATCTCTATGGGATTTTTGATGCATTTCTTCTGTTGAAGATAATTTTCCAGGAATGCTTTCTTCAGATCATCATAGATATCTATTGATTCAGCCGGAAGGTTATTGAACCATACTCTCGCATTTCCTGTCAGCGTAGAGTTGAACATGTGACAACAGGTTGGCATAGCCCATCGTTCTGTTTTTGCGGCTGCCTGAAAGATTTTTAAGTGGTCCTCCGGATCTTCACTTCCGTCATATGTCTTAATGTGGCTGGGCATTCTTGTTTTTGGGAAATCGAAGTAGCAGATTCTAGGTGTAAAAGGATCTATTTCCTCACACACCCATGGCTGGGACAAGTCTTCCTCCTCCCTATTTGATTTCTTCTTCTTGGATCTTAACTTCCAATGCCTGCCTCTACTGTCCTCACTTTTTGAGAGCGCCTCTGTATATCTTGAGTAGGAGCGTTGGTTGTGGCTGTCTGAGCGTGCGGACACACTCTTTCCCCTGTTTTCTAACCTTTTAAACATGCCTCCTTCCTTCTCTCTCGAGTTTTGCCTTGGCGATCATGACCGGTCACGTCTTATTCTTGAAAACATACTTGGGCTAGGTTTCAGGCTACGGGAGCGCCTAGATCTGTGCCTTTTTTTCATGTTCCTTGGTAGTCATCGCCCTTGACTCTGAGTACCATGATGTTCTGGAGCATCCTTCAAAGTTAAGTCGGGCTTTCACTTCTTTTAGCTTTTCGTTTCTTTCTTTTACCTTGTTAAACTTCTCGGCTATGATTAGCAGCAATTGGTTATAGTTCTTGTCACAATACTCCCAGAGGGCTGCGTCGGACACAGGATCACCGCGGTCTTGTGGAGTTGTCTCTTTTCCTCTCCCGACCGTATTCCGCATGACGGACATGGGTTGGCTAGGAGCGGATTGTTCATGATTGCTCATGGTGAGTATTTTCGTAAAACGCAGTCGTATTCTGGTTCCACGGATGGCGCCAACTGGTTAGTACAAAAAGTGTTACCGATTGAAAAAGGTGGATCTGGGGTTACTATTGGGCTGAGCCAATGAATGGGATCTTGTACTAAACCAAGTAATGGGATGATTTCCTACACAATCAAATGTAAACCATTAGTCTTACCGTGGGGATGGACCCCACGATTAGACTCCGGTATGAGAGTAAGTATTCATGTTTGTGAGAGAATGTCAGAGTATGTGTGTGTAAAATATGGTGAGAAGATCATACCTTGTGGGGTGTCAGAGTACTCCTTTTTATAAGTAAGCCCAATATTAGGTTTTCCTAATATTTCGCTTATACCTGTTAGTGAGCCGAAGTGGGACCCTTGTCAAAAAAGGATTCGCTTGTAATCGTGACTTCCAGATATGGGTTTGCCTGGCCGACTTTATATGACCTGCGGAAGTATCCTCTGGAAGCCCTTTATCCGTCTTGTTGCCTCCGGACCGTAGCCAGTTTGACCTGGGCTTAGTTTTGGTCCATTATGCTTTTTGATTGTCTTATTGGGCTTGGGCCCATGTATGGTTTATGTAATCCAGGCCCAAAAGCCTGTTATATATGTTATACGTCATCATCCACCCAACAATTATTAAACATTGACAGTTCATTAAGACGCCACTTCCAGTAGGAAAAAAAGAGTCAATCGGCACTCAGAAACTGTTCATTAAGAAGGGCTTTTGAATAAATAGGTCATGAACACTCAAAAATGGTGCACGTGCTGATTTAAACCTTTTGTAGAAACTTATGTAATATAACAAAATCACATAAACCTTAATAAAATTAGATCTAATTCATATACTTATCAGAATCTCCAGTAATAATTCAATCTAAAATTAGATCTAATTCATATACTTATCAGAATCTCCGGTAATACTTCAATCTAAATATATTTTAACACCAAAATTAAAACTGACTGATCAAAATATATATAAAACAAACAACTACTCCTAACAACTATTGCTTGCACATAGAACTAGTTTGTAGATAACAAATATGTTCATAAGCCCATAAATAAGCTTAAATAAATACCACCATCAGTCTCACCACAGACTATGCAATAAACTTATACCATAATCTTAAAAAAACTACTCGGAATCACAAAACTACATAAACATTCCTTTCAATATCAAAATTTCAAAAAACCTAATGTCACAATTAAAGGGGTGTTTTTTAAGCTCATTTGTGGGCTTATGAGCTGATTTGATTTCAGCTATTTATCATAAGCTCACACTTTCTGGCTTATTTTGTGACCTAAAGGCTTATGATAAAATAAGCCCCAAAATCTGTATATGATAGCTGGAAAATTCAAGCTTATGAAAAATAAGTGGAAATCGTATAAGCTCGTAAGCCAAAAAAATAAGCTTATGAGGTGTTTGTTTAAGATTGTTATTTGTAGGCTTATGATAGTTTATTTGATTTTGGCTATTTTCATAAGCTCAAATTTTCTGGCTTATTTTAAGACCTATGGGCTTATATAAGCTTACTACTCTGCTACTCATAGTAATATATACGACAAAAAATCTCTAAATAATCCAAAAATTTATGCTTATGAAAAATAAGGCGAAATCAAATATATTATATCGTAAGCCCACAACTAAGCCTAAACAAACACCCCGTAAGCTTATTTTTTTGGCTTACGAGCTTATATGATTTTGGCTTGCTTTTCATAAGCTCGAATTTTTTGGCTTGAATATAGATTTTTGGGCTTAGATAAGCCCAACGGTCTCAACACTAGCCGGAAAGTTTGTGCTTATAAAAAATAAGCCAAAGTCATATAAGCTCGTAAGGTAAAAAAAAGCTTATGGGGTGTTTGTTTAGGCTTATTTGCAGGCTTATGATAGTTCATTTGATTACGGCTATTCTTCATAAGCTCAAATTTTCTAGCTTATTTTATGACCGATGGGCTTATATAAGCTTACTACTCTGCTACTCATAGTAATCTTATATACGCTAAAAAATCTCTAAATAAGCCAAAAATTTGAGCTTATGAAAAATAAGGCGAAATCAAATATATTATATCGTAAGCCCACAACTAAGCCTAAACAAATACCTCATAAGCTTTTTTTTGGCTTACGAGCTTATATGATTTTGGCTTATTTTTTACAAGCTCAAATTTTTTGGCTTGAATAGAGATTTTTGGGCTTATATAAGCCCATTGGTCTCAAAATAAAGACAGAAAATTTGAGCTTATGAGAAATAAGGCGAAATCATATGTGCTCGTAAGCCAAAAAAAATAAGCTTATGGGTTGTTTATGTGGAGAATCGTTTTAAGCTTCAGTTTGTTTAGAACTTATCTAGGATTAATAATAACAAAGATTGATATAGCACAACGGAATTTAAACAAAGAATCAATGTTATTAAACAAGGTTTTGCATTCATACATTCACATCAAGCCCCAATTCTATATGATCAGTATAGAATGATTACCTAACTATAACAGGATCAAAGATACTTTGATCTTGAGGCTAAACCACATACTCTAGATGTCTACATCTTTACATGTGCACACCTAAACAATGTCTATGGATCTCTTTATATATAGAGAGTCCATAAGACTTACAAAGGAAAACTAATTGTATTAGGAAACTAAATCTTCCTAATTTTTATCTTCATATCTTTGACCAAATCTTCTAAAATCCTCCATCTTTGTAGAATTCCATATAGACGACTTTGATCCTTTTGTTTTCCTTTTGTTTCATTCTTTTGTATCATTGTTTTGTATCATTGTTTTGTATCATTAAATCAATATAATTCCCAACAATCTTCCCCTATTTGATGATGACAAAACAAACATCTTGATCTTCCATATCTTAATCTTCCATGAATGAAACAATCTTCCCCTTAATTTGAGATTTCCTTTGAATTTGTTGAAACTTTATCAACACAATGAAGTCTTCAACATCTTGTTCCATGCCATGCCACCACACATAATAAGTTGCAAATAATATCATCTTTGTAACATCTTCCCCTTTTTGTCATTATCCATTAGGGGAATGTGAATATATGCAACTTTGATCTTTACAACTACAAACCGTATATTAAACTTCTAATCCAAGCTTTCCAATGTCTCAAATTACCCTCCATGATGCATAATAAGAATAATGAATTTAAACAGTAGAAACTTAAACTAGTAGTAGTAATAATGACTTAGCAGTAGTAAATGAAAACCTTCCCTTCAAGTGGTGCATGTAACATATCTAAATGGTTAAACACTTTATCATATGCTTCCCCTAAAACTAATATGTTAACTATCTCTTGAATCTCTTATTCTGTTGGCTCTTTGTAATGATTACTGATGGAGAAAACTCAGTATTACAAACTTGATGCTGAAGTAGAATAACCCAAACTTGTGTCTTATGTCTTGTACTATCCACATAACTCCAAACTCATACGTAATTCCTTGAAGTATGTTGGTACAAAGTCTTGGATCTGTTTAGCCTTTTGTAAGACAATAGCTAACTTAAATAAATCCAAATCAACTATATGAGAGACAATGACTATGAATACTATGTGCTAATGCGGAATCATAACACAAGAACTAAGAAGAACACAATGTAAAACTTTTCTATTTTCTATTAATTTCTATTAGGGTTCTCTATCAAACACTATGCCGTAGAGTTCCTTTTATACACCAAGGAAACCCTAATGGGCTTTACAAACGCGTAAAAGGATAATGCATATCCTTTCCTAAAATATCTCTAAGATAACTATTAAGATAACTATTCTGTTACATAAACAAACTTAACTAGACAACCAGTACTAACTATAGCACTGCCAGACTTAACTTAGTACTGGCAGACTTAACTATGTCTACCAGACTTAACTCTATAACTACCAGACTTAAGTCTGTTTACAATAATTCCTAACAATCCTCCCCTAACTTGATCTTCACTTGTAAACTTCAAGTTTCTTTGAATACCTTCATTATGATCTTCTTGAGGATTTTGTGAGCATTATCTTTGGAATTATTCTTGAACTTGTAAATATCATGACGAACATTTCACAGCTATAATAACTTTCACTTATCATCCAACATACAGATCATTTCGAGCACAATAAACACAACATTATGACTATATGTACATCAAATCATAAAGGTTTTAGTCTATTCTCATCACTTCCAGGTATGTTAACTCCTAAGAGAGGTGAATCATTGAAATTTTAATGGATTTGATGTCTCTTTACCAGTTAGCCATTAACCCTGGAGTAGCCAATGTTTGGTTTATAAACCAATAGGTAATTGATCACCATTTCACACTATAGTCCGTGAAACATGGTGAGTTGATAACCATATATTTTTAGCAAATCATCGCAATCATGGATTTGATGAAGCACTTTACACACCAAGTAACCGATTTGCCTCCTTGGCTAGTCTAATCCTTTGGTGGAATCATGACAACACCCAGGGTGAATAATAACCAGTTTAACTTTTTTGAACGTGAATCATTGGTAAGTTGAGTACCATCCAGTTTTTGGTAAACTGTCAACCATCAATGGATTTGAATACTCTTTACCAGTAGCCGTTTTCTCTGGAGTAGCTAACTCTTCATTTTAAAAAACATGGTGTGAGTTTTATTACCAATATAGTTTTTGGTACATACACCGATCACGGATTTAAGGAAGTCTTAAACCAAAGTCCGTTTGCTTAGGACTAGCCTGTCTTATGCCTATTAAGCATGGTGAACACATGATACCTTGACATTCAGGAATGTTGTGTGGTGGTTACCAACACTCACACCCTTCTCTCTTCTATTAAAGTCTATACAATCACCAACAAATGTCCATAGCTACTCTAACTTGATACCTTCATTACTCTTTGAACACCAGCATGCTTCTCAATCATCAGTTAAAAGTTATAACAAACTGTCATATCATTTTTCCATCCAGAACTTCATTATTAGCATCCTATGGCAGCATCTATGACAGAGGATACGTTCCTATCTACAAACATATAAATAGTACAATGCTCCAAGGTTAGACAATGTACTGCAACAATTGTCATAATATCTCTAACTAATCATCTTTTACTGTAGTGGTAAGCTCCAAATAGCATCTTCATTGAGAGGTGGATCAAACATAGTCCTGAGATCACTCTATAGTACTCTGTCATAAGCATCTTCAGGCCTATTTGTTCCATATTTCTGTATAACCAACCTGTATAGCTCAATAAGATCCTCTCTTGTAAAGTCTTTAAGCATAGCTCCAAAACTCATATAAACTCTATCAGCTCCATTTGCTCTTATTATCTGATAAATGCTTCTTTCACCTTGTTGAAGTATCTTCCAATTTGCTACAATATTAGATTTTGTATCCAAAGGAGTAGGATTCATAGCTTCTACTGATTCCTCT
This sequence comes from Tanacetum coccineum, assembly GCA_026074375.1. NCBI lineage: Eukaryota > Viridiplantae > Streptophyta > Magnoliopsida > Asterales > Asteraceae > Tanacetum > Tanacetum coccineum. Next base: position 11,895 of record BQNB010046939.1, on the reverse strand, counting down.
TTATCAGTCTCTGAATCACCTTGTGGACTCTTGTCAATACTTATACCTTTCCTAGCCTTTTGCTTCTTCCTTTTTCCTACTATTTTTATTGGATCTTCTTCTTTCACTTTACCAACTGTATCTGAAACATCAATCCTTTGTTTCTTTGAAATTTCTGTCTGAAGCTCTTCTCCATATCTCTTCAACTGTGCCTTTGTAGCTTCAATATTTATAGGAACAAAAGAATCAACCTGCTTGACCAACTTATCAAACTCTTCTTTCACTTCTTCAAAACTCAAGTTCTTTAACTGTGTAAGCTTCCATGTCCCTTGATTCTTCAAATAATTCATCATGTAGTTCCTCAGCAGTGATTGGGTCATACGCTTACTTCTTCTTGCTTTAGCTCTTTCTTCTGCAAAGAATTTCTTTCTCTGATTTACTAACTCTACCATCTTCTTTGCAAAGTCTTCTTCTGGCAAATCTTTCCCTAGTACATTCTTTGTCAACTCTGCATTAGCTTCAAGCTTAACTCTAATGGCATCCCATTCTTCTTCAGTGTAGTGTTGAGCTTCAAATTGAACTTGAGCTTTTCTTTACCTTTGTTGCTCAGTTAATTCTTCTTCTTCCATTCTTTTAGCTAAGAGTGCATCCAAATGAACTTGTTTGGCAGTTTCTTCTTCCTTTATAGTTTGCAATCTTATGGCTTCTGTAAGACTAGCTTCTTCTTGTTGAATTTGTTCTTTAGTACTTTTGGGAGCTTGAGTCTCTTCAACAATCATTAGAGCTTTTCCTTCCCTTTGGCCTCTAGCAGAACTAACTGGTCCACTACCAGTACTAACTCTTAAGCCACCAATATTAACTTCTTCAAAGCCAGTACTAATATCTTTTCCCTTGGACTCTTTTCTCCTCTTGTATCTTTTACCCTTATCAACTGACCTTGACCTCTGAGAAGCAACCTTTGACAGAGTTTTAGTTTCCAAGATTGTAGGACTGATTTCTTCTTCCTGAGCCTCTCCTAAAGGTTTAGTATGAGTAATAAAATCTCCTTTTAAAACTAGAGGGTCATCGTTTATGTCCTGAATTATCCTCCCCTGATCCTCTGGTTCTTCATTCTCTGAGTCAGTTAGAACCACATGTCTCCTTTTGAGAATATCTTCCAGTTTCTTTACTTTCTTCACCAACTTCACAATTGCTTTTCCCATGGTCAGCTTAGT
>BQNB010046938.1:0-34837 GCA_026074375.1 Tanacetum coccineum | reverse complement strand
TTCAAAAACATGTCACATACAATGCAGCTTTGCATAAGTTATGACAATGTAATGAGTATAGTTAAGAAAGTAATTTTCAGTAACATACCTCGATTCATTGTTAAGTTGATCAAAGTATATTCCTTTGTATGCAAATTGATGACCATTTGATGACACATTGACTATTCTTCCTTCAATATTCTGTTCATGTGATGTACGCTTCATGGTCTCCACCAAAAGTTATGTCAAAAGAAAATGACCTAACAATGCAACACATTGGTCAAAAAATGTTATTCCACATGTAGAATCACGTTGTAAAATATGATAACAAAATACACATGTATGATTTCAACATACCTAGATGATTAGTTGCAAACAGTTCAATGTTGTCTTTCGAAAGCAAGAATGGTGGAGCCATAATCCCTGCATTGTTACTTCCAAAGAAATTTATGTAAGCATCGCCAACAATAAAGCACAAAAAACTAAACTATCAACACAAAACATCTCAGTTAGGACTTAAAAAAATCTGAATCATGTAATTGTTAATTATAACTATGAGGATTTACCATTGGCTTAGGTTCAGAAGTAAGATTTTCGTCCAAGCATAAAGGGGCAAAGATGTTGTAGATATCAATATATTCCAAATCGTGAAGAAAATCAACGCTTGCTTTGAAGCACTTAACTCGATCGATCTGTCATTGTTACATTTGTGAAGAAAAGAGACACTATGATTGGAATCCACATATATTTTCCTTAAAAATGAATAACAAAAAAATAAAAATTGAATAACATAATACCTGACAAAGGGTTGGAATCATCGATTATCTGCAACAACTTAGGTTTAGGTTTTTTGAATGATAATTATTTGCCTCCTGGTCAGAAAGTTGAGGTTCTCTCATTTGGTGACCTGAGAGCCAACTACAAACATGATACCTGTAATACACCATAACACTTTTCACTACACATGAAACTCTTACAGGATGATGTTTAAGCGAAATATGGATTATGTACCCAATCAAAATCCAAAATTGCTCAAACCCATAATCAAAATAAAACGTTGAAACCCTAGATAGAAAGCCCTAAAATACCTTTCTCTTAGACATCTCACCAAACATGTTCCATTCGGCCGTCAAATCATATTTCTGGTAACCATGTAATAAGGAAATACAAAATATCGAATCTACATAAAGCATATGTAATCAAAATTTATTCAAACAAAACATATTAAAATTTTTGAGTGAAACCTAAGCTGAAGGGTTGTTCAAAATTTAATCAGTGTTTTTGATTGTTAAGACAATTTCGAGTATGAAATCAAAGTTTAATTGCTTTATGATTTCAGGAATTAGGGTTCTTATGATTGAATATGTGTTTGTGAAGATTAACAATAATTGTGAATAATCAAAAACAAAAAACACACCTCTGATCAAAACGTACTCTTCAATCTTGAATGTTGATTGAATCGGTACAGATCTCTCATGATTATTATTAATGGGCTTGTAACAGCCGAGTTAATAAAACCTGGAGAGGTTGTGTAACAACAGGTTTAAATGGTGGTGTAAACAGCCGAATTAATATCACCTGGAGATGAGGGATGTATTAATTAAAGCTAACAAAGGACTCTTGCACACTAATAAAGAAATCCTTCACATTAAATTAAAGAACTGAAACATTATATATAAATAAACAAGACATGCAGACCCGTGCGATGCACACGGGTTGTGTTTAAATGGTGAAAAACAAAACATATTATCCTTGGTTTAGTGCTTGTGACATACCGGCATGGCGACATTATATTATCTTGCTATGGCTATTGTTGACTATAGAGGCCGTATAGTAGTAGCTTCACGGCGGACATCGTGATAAGCATGATAACTCGTATTGTTGTACAAAATAATTATAATCCCATAAATGCAGTGTAACAACTTAAACATAAATCAACCCACATTTCTTCTGTCCCATATCTATACATAATCCTTTAGGCGATGTTTGTGCCATCATGTTTCGAACGAGATGTAAAAACTACCTACACGACATGTTTTTCGCAGGCTGCTGGTGGTTGTTGCATACTATTTTCCTTTTGAATGTGTCGTTAGTTACCTGGACTCTATAACAAAGTGGTGCATGAATTTTGAAGCTTGTAATCTGGCTAAATTAAGTCCAGGACACAGCCTGAGCCCCCCTCCAAAAGAAGCGAATCCAATGCTGCTACCATAGCTCATGTCCCTATCCTGTTTCACACAAAATAGATTTCACAAAAAAAGTTTAATAACTCGTAAGGTATACAATTTAAACAAAACAATGTATTATTAAGTTAACAACCTTCCGGTGAATTGTGATTAGCAATGTTTCGTAAAACAAATGATAGGATTATGGATCTTTAGTTTTTCCCATGTTCATGGTATTCTCTAAAGATAATAGAAAAGTACACTAAAAGAAACCTCGATCAGGCTTCGGCGGTGAATGGAATATAAACTGAACTCATTTACTATTCAATGGGTTGATTTGGGGTATATTTAACAGGTACAAATAGGCCAAAAATAGAACGGGTCAAATCTGATGAAACTCGCCTGAACCATAACTTATCAGCTACAACCTTTGAAATCACTTTAAAATGGACCATTAGTGTTTGTAGGTTAAGCCCAACCTGGACGGTATGTTTTGTTCAATGCGGAAACTTTTCTGTTTTGGCCCCCACATTATTTGAGAAGCCATAAGAAAATACTGGTTCATTAATATTAAACTTTAACTTGCATGATAAGAAAGAGACAAAGAGACATGTTAAGAATGGAAGAATATAGGGGAATGAAATCTAATGTCTTATTTCTTTATTCACCTAAAAGCCTTAACTAAACATAATCTCAGATAGTAAAAGATTTGTTTTGGTTTAAGTAGAAAAAAGAGGCCTAATCCTACTTCCTGAAGCTAAACTTAAACAACAGCAACTTATTAAATAAAATTTGAGCTTCAGCTTTTATCTGGGTATTTTTTTACCATCTTAGTTTATATGCAATGCATATACCACTATTGTTTATCTTTCCATCCATAAAAATGAAAACCAATTTATAGTAACAACTTTACTTGTTGCGGATGTTTTATAAAGGCTAAATGAAATGTCATACGGTTTACTTTGTGAGGTAAGATTCTGACTCTATTTTGCAACCATCATTACTTACACTACATATAGACGAAATAGCTTTAGGGGATGTTTAGGGGGGGGTGGAGGGATAACTCCTTTAAGAGGGTATTTTGTTATTATTTGATTCGGCTAATAAGCACTCTTACGAGGTATATAGGCTTATGAACTTATTTGACTCGGCTTATGTATCATAAGCCCACCTTTTAACTTATCGTCTATATATGTTTATTTTACGCTAATGTCGTAACTCTTACAACCTCCATTAAGTGACATCTACGATTAACTAAATTTAGGTGTAAATTGAATTACAACAATGTAATCAATCAAACTAAACCTTAAACAAACAACATTACCCAATATTTAAGCGACAAAAACACGACGAATGGCTCGGAAGGCGAACACCCCAAGCTCCGATGTTTCGCAGCCCGACTATGCTCCGTTTCAGCATCAGATTGACACAACCCGCTTCAACAACTTATTCCGGTGTCAATCATACGCCTTGGAAACCGTCTACAAAAGCGCCATCACATATTCTGACAATATCCAGAAACAAATAAGATAGTAAGGAAATGATCAAAAATCAAACAACAAAGCTGCAACCTATTATCTAACAAAAAACAAAAAGTAAGTATCTTTTTAAAACGGCATAAGCTTAAAATTCAAGAAAATAAAAATTCTGTCACATTGGATCTCCTTGAATTAATCTTTTTTCGAAACACATTTACGGGTTGTTTTGATTAGCTTACTTTGTCGGTTCGTATATTCCTGTTACATGCACCAAACGCCTCCGTATTAGTGTGTATAAGAGAAGGGCTAAGCATGAAGTTACTCATTCATTTTAAATTTGTACAAAATACCTATTTTAACCAAATAGTGAAACTATTCCGCCAAATCCATCATGGATTACCCTATACAGCAATCAAACTTTCAGTAACATTCATAACTTTGTTGAAATACCCAATGTAAAGTTTACAGCCGTTGTAGATCATTCTAACTATAAATCGCGAATATCAAGTAAATAACATGAATATGAAAAATTTGCTTACGTTTGTTTCTCTACTTCTAAAGTGACGTTTTTGCTAGTGTTTGTTGAACTTGTTGATTAAGATGGTGCATCTTCCTGCAATTATAGTTAACTATAGAAGTTGTAAGCAAAATTCAGCAAGCAACTAGCAATACGTGAAAAAACTTGATCCTCATTTACAAAAGTCATTTAAATACTTTTTGAGAAGTCTCGGCTACACTGAAATCATAAAGGCTATCCAACTGAACTGTTCTTGTAGTTGTGACCTTCTACATGAAAGCTATAAGATGTAACAATATGGATCAAACATGAGTTTTACATAGTATAAAAAATAAGAAGCATAACATTGATGAGTAAAGGGAAGCAAAACGTGAACTTTATGTTTTAAAAGTCATGACTCATTATGAGTAAAGGGAAGCCAACAAACCTGAAACACCAACGTGCGGTCTACATCTGTTAGAAGAAGACGCAATACAAACGGTCAGTTCTTCCGTAGAAGTAGCGGCTCCACTACCATTGCCACCTAGAAAATGCATAAAAGACATAAGAACCCAACTATGTGTATTGACGCTGATAAAAGACATGAGAGACAATCCGTAGACATCTTTGAAACAGTAGGAGCAAAAGTGGAAAACTTACACAAAGGTCCAGAGTCCGGTAGCCTGTAGATTTTCCCAGAAGTTTGTCCCCGCCGCTTCACTAAATCCAAGACTACTAAAAGGAGATTGCAAATCAGAGCCACCAAGTGACCCAAAATCCAACTGATGCGCACATTGTGTTTTCAATCGCAAGCTTCGTTCCGAGGTTTCACCAACAATAACTTCGTCATACCATTTTTAGGTTGTTAACGTAACTGCAATAAAAGAATCTACCATGACAACGCAACACAATTAAATTCTACTACCAAATTAAATATGCACAAAACCAACAATAATCAACCTATGATCCCACTTCTCATAAACTCTAAAATATTTCGACAAATATTCATACCAAACTGTCACGAACAACAATGGATTGAAAAACAATCATTTAAAAATACCCAACCCAAAAAACTTACATAACCCAGTAGTTTAATCCTCAAATCTTAACCAAGACCCTAAAACACAAAAACAAAAAAAAATTAATCAAAAATTAAATAAATAGTATCAACTTACCCTAGCTATTGTTGATGAACTTAGCCCCAAATTGAGGTAGCTGCAACACTTTATCAATAATCAATAATCAAAATATGTATATAGATACAAAAGTATTTTGTAATTCATCATCAAAAGTATAAATAAAAATTACGTGAAATTGAAGATTGATTATGGCCTTTCAGGAATGATTTATGGAACGAAAGAAACCAAAACCTGCCAAAATAAAAATAAAAACCCAATTCAATACTCAAAATGAATTAAAAAAACCCTAAATCAGATTCACCACAACCCAATAGATCAAACTAAAATTAAGCCTCAAAATTAAATCTTTGGGAGGCTTTTAATTTTCTTATAACTGATGTTGGAATGATGGAAAGGCCGAGTCTTTAGAAAGAATATAATTGTAGCAACTCTTGAGCTTCATATTAAACCAACTCACTACTTGATACTACAGAATGGAAGTCACAGAAGGAGTGCAAACATTTAATGGATACAACCCCATTAAATTAAGGGGTTGTATCTTTTAATATAATAGATAGATAGATAGATAACAATAGGCAGACGCTGAGCTTCCATCTTATTGTTTTGTTCATGGAAACACAACGGAAATTGCAATTTGGAGCCAATGGGAGAAGCCAACCCAAACAGACCAGAATAAAGTTTCCAATTCAAAACGACTACCCAAAATGCCTTCGTATTTTGAACGCCTTTATGTAATAATTTTCCACGACTTTAAAAGAAAAGGGTTTTTGGCATTAAATAGTCGCGTACTTTCTCAAATGTGCCCATATGGTACGTGTACTAAAAAAATTGCCCATATGGTACCTCAACTTTCAATTTCGTGCCCATATGGTCACTTTTTTACCGACTACCGGTTAAACCGGCTAAATTTGTTCCAAAAGCTGACGTGACATTTTATTAATAAAATATAAAGTATTTGTTTGTATTAAACACACATTAAATAGTTATCTACTTTCTCAAATGTACTCATATGGTACGTGTACTAAAAATGCTACGTTTTTTTACGTTTTCGTCCGATTTCTTACGTTTTCGTCTGGTTTTATACTTTACGTTTTCGTTCATTTTTTTACGTTTTCGCCCGTTTTTTTACGTTTTCGTCAGATTTCCTACGTTTTCGTCCGTTTTTTTACGTTTTCGTCCAATTTCTTACGTTTTCGTCCGTTTTTTACGTTTTCGTCCATTTTTTTACGTTTTCGTTCGTTTTCGTGTTCTCGTCTGTTTTCTTACGTTTCCGTCTGGTTTTATACTTTACGTTTTCGTTCGTTTTTTTTACGTTTTCGTCCGTTTTTTACGTTTTCGCCCAATTTCTTACGTTTTCGTCCGTTTTTTACGTTTTCGTCCGTTTTTTACGTTTTCGTCCGTTTTTTTACATTTTCGTGTTCTCGTCTGTTTTCTTACGTTTCCGTCCATTTTCGTCTTTTTTACGTTTTTGTCTGTTTTTTAAATTGAATAAAGACGTATAAAACGTAAGAAAACGAAGAAAGAGGTCAATATACAAAAGAAAACGTCCAAAATGGAAGAAAACAGACGGAAACATAGAAAAACGTTAGAAAACGATCAAAAACGTAAGAAATCGGACGAAGACGTAAAAAAATAGACGAAAATATAAAAAACGGACGAAAACGTAAAAAAACGGACGAAAACATAAAAAACGGACGAAAACGTAAGAAATCGGAGAAACCGTAAAAAACGAACGAAAACGTAAAAAACGGATGAAGAACGTAAGAAATCGGACAAAAACGTAAAAAACAGACGACAATGTAAGAAATCGGACGAAAACGTAAGAAATCGGACAAAACGTTAGAAATCAGAACGAAGACGTAAAAAAACAGACAAAAACGTAAAAAAACAGACGAAAACGTAAAAAATAGACGAAATCGGACAAACCGTAAAAAACAAACAAAAACTTAAAAAACGGACGGAAACGTAAGATATCGGACGAAAACGTAAAAAAATGGACGGAAACGTTAGAAATCGGACGCAAACGTAAAAAACGGAAGAAAACGTAAGAAATCGGACGAATACGTAAGAAATCGGACGAAAACGTAGAATACGTACACTTTTGATGACTTGGCAGGACCACATCACAGATTGGCAGGTCAGCAGTTGAAAAAAAAAGTTTGTGAACATATTTGCACAAAATTGAAAGTTGAGGTACCATATGAGCAATTTTTTTAGTACACGTATCATATGGGCACATTTGAGAAAGTACGCGACTATTTAATGCCAAAAACCCTAAAAATATCACAACAACGACAATATCGACAATTAACAAAAGCCCCGCCGCGAAACGCGGATTTCAAAACTCGTTAAATACATATAAGATCTTTTTTAAGTTATCATAAAAAGGTACGAAATAGCAATAGCTCAAAGCTTCAAACTAAATAAAATGGTGTAGCTGCCTTACAAAATTGCCGTAAGCTCGGCCCACTAAATCAAAGATAGCAACAGCAGCTGAATGGTGTCGTGGTCCATTTTTCCTAGCCCAGAATTTAAAATTTGAACTTGTTGCATTTTTCTTATTTCCTTTTTGCTACTCACTCACATTTTAAGCTGGATGTTGTTTATTTCGACCCATTTTTTCTAACATAACTTTAGCCGGTTCACTAATTCTTCTTTTAATATTTTGACACACTAATTTCCAACATTTAACTAATGTGCTCTAATCATATTCATAAAATACATGAGTAGTACAACGGATCAACCTGTAAGTCTGTAACCGTGACACTGACACGGTTAAACCATCCTAATGAGAATAGTCCCCTTTAGTTTTATGCAAGTATGGTCGTGATAGAGTTGTCAATCTTGTTTAAACTTTTATAAATATTTTACAAGTTAACCAGCGAACAAATTTCTCCCAAAATCTATATCTGGATAAGCACATTATATTAATTTATGAGCATACATGTCTTCACTTGCGGAACTTTCACTACCATGCCAAAGTATGATTTATTTTGGCGAAATTTCTACTAATTTAAACTGTTAATGGTGGTGAATATGGTTCATGATTCTTCTTAATGTCTGCCTACTTTTGGTAAAATAAGATTATTTAGGCATAGGAATTTGATACCTGACTAAATTAGATTATGTCCTTTCAGTTGATTCGGTTCATGTTCAGTGTGCCCTTCGCCCTCAGCTAGTTGCTTATTCTACTATAAGCAAATGCCATAAAAAACTTCAACTTGGTTTTAGTTCGTTAGCCCAAGCCCATTTGTGGGCTTAGGGTCCGTTAAGATAATAGATAATACCGTCTAAGAGCCCTCAAATACATTATATACATATACTAAAGGCGGCATGAAACGACGTCGTTTCATGTCGCTTTCCGCCGGCCTAATTTTTTAGCCCAATAACAACGGTCCAAACAAAAAAAAGTTTCCAGCCCAAAAAATTAAAAAAAAAAGTTTTTACAAAACCTACCGTCAACTTTTAATTATTTACGATAAAAAAAAAGTTTCCAGCCCAAAAAATAAAAAAAAAAGTTTTACAAAACCTACCGTCAACTTTTAAGGCGGCATGAAACGACGTCGTTTCATGTCGCATTCCGCCGGCCCAATTTTTTAGCCCAATAACAACGGTCCAAACAAAAAAAAAGAAAAGTTTTCCACCCAAAAAAAATTAAAAAAAGGTTTTTTTTACAAAACCTACCAAGTTCTAAAGGGCTTTTATAAACTAAGGTTACAAGCAGGTGGCCCAATAAAATTCAGTTTTTGGATATACTTTAAGATAAAGTTGCAATCTGGAACATTATATACATATACTAAAGGCGGCATGAAACGACGTCGTTTCATGTCGCTTTCCGCCGGCCCAATTTTTTAGCCCAATAACAACGGTCCAAACAAAAAAAAAGTTTCCAGCCCAAAAAATTAAAAAAAAAAGTTTTTACAAAACCTACCGTCAACTTTTAATTATTTACGATTTTTTTATATAATAAACTTTATCCATCAAACATATACCCCATATCTACCGGCTCATTCAGGTCAAAAAATAACAACGAAAAGATTTTCGAATTGCGAACAAAATGAGCCCAATGCTGCAACGCTTTTGACATACGCACGATTTTATAAAAAAATGTTGAAGTCTAATATAAATTAAAAAAAAGAAATTTACAAAACGTACCCTCAACTTGTAACTATTTGCGGCTTTTTTATATAATAAACTTTATTCATCAAATATATAACACATTTTTACCGATTCGTTCAGATAAAAAAATACCCGCGCAAAGAACTTCGAATTGCAAACAAAACGAGCTCAATATTGCAATGCTTCTGACATACACACGATTTTATAAAAAATGTTGAAGTTTAATATAAATAGGAAAAAATCCCAAGCCACGGCGTTTTCGTCTTTGAAGCCCCGTTAACGCTTACGAACTTTAATAAGTAAATATTTAGTATATGATTCCAGGTACATGTCATATTATATAATTATGAATGCCACATATTTCGTTGACCAAATAAGTAAAAAAATAATATACTCGCCCCAACGATAAATACTCATTCAAATTCCGTGATTGTTAAAAAAATCTCAGAGAAATAAAAAACCTGTGTTACATAAAAATCAACTCCGCCGCAACGCGCGAACAGATTTCAACTGAATATTCATTCGAAATATATTCGCGAAAAATTACGCCCAGCGGCAACACGCGGGCTATGTAATCAAATCGCAAAAAAAAAAACAAGCCCCGCCGCAACGCGCGGAAGGTTCTGCTCTTATGCAATCAAAAACCACCCTACGCTAGGCAAAAAAAAAATAATAATGAAAAAAAATATTAATGCCCCGCAGCAACGCGCGGATTATAACATGGTAGAAGCATCCACAGAATATGGTGATTCCATGATCATATTGTAGGTTAACATCCTACATATATTTGGTTCATATTTTCAAAATGACAGCTTGTAATGCCAGAATCATAGCTTATATGCCGTTGTTACTTAACTTATCCCACTAATGATAATGTATACATTTCAGACGTCCACATCCTAATGACTTTTTGCATGATATGTTCATGGCCTCTGAGGTCCATGAAAAGATACACATGCGTATCTTATGCTCTTTGGAAAGCCGTATGGTGATTGATATCCCTTTATAATAAAAGGACCTTGCTTGATGCAATCCTAACATTGATGATGTGAGTTTATGTGAGTTAGGATTGGATTGCTTTAGAGTTAATCATGCTCTATTTTGGTATGAGGAAAATGCAAATATGCTCCTTGTGGTTTGCAAAAATTGCAGACTTACTCCTCAACTTCACGAAAGTGCAGACGGCCTCCCCAGATTGAAACTTCAATTGCACTCGTGCTCCCTGACCACTAACACAGTTAAGTTTACATCGTTAGTTGTTTTTATCAATGGGTACATTCGTCTTTTTGTTTTTTTCCCTTTTGAAATGTTTTATAGGATTGCGAATATGGTCCCCCTTGGATTTTGTTATAAGAAAACTTAAAATATTCTTTCGTACTATTTTAATTTATAAAAAAATAACTTTAAAAAAAAAATTAATTTTCTTAAAAAAGGTTTCGTACTTTTCAAAATCTCAGTGTTTTAAAAAAAATTCAAAATTTTGTTCGTACTTTTAAATTTAAAAAAATAATATTTTTTACATTATAAATTAGAAAAACTTACGTTATTTTTAGTAAAATAAATTTAATTTTTTTTTAAAAGAAAAAAATTCGTACTTTTTAAAATCTTATCTTTTTAAAAAAATTTAATTTTTTTTGTACTATTTAATTATAAAAAATAACTTTAAAAAAAAATTAATTATTCTTAATGTTAAGACAAAATTACCCTTTAAAAAAGGGGATAACGGGCAAAAGATAACAGCGTTAGTGGCCAGGGAGCACGAGTGCAATGAAAGTTTCAATCTGAGGAGACCGCCTGCATTTTCTTGAAGTTGAGGAGTAAGTCTGTAATTTTTGCAAACCACAGGGAGTATATTTGCATTTTCCTCCTTTGGTATTGTTGGAATGATTAATTAATATGACCAAGGTTATAAATAGCGTAAAGCGTGACGTAGCGGCATAGCCAAGCCTCAAGCTTTAGCGTGAGGCGTAGCGACATGGCGTTTTTAAGGCGTGAGTCAAGGCGGCAAAAAATATTTATAGATTTATAGATTATATCATAGTTTAGAATAATATGAGTAGTAAATATTATTAAATTCAAGCATCAATCCAAAATATTAGTAAATCCAAGCATAAATCTCAAATTTTAGAAAATCCCTTAAACATTTCAAAAAAACTCGCCACGCTATGCGCTATAGCGCGCTTTATCACGCTATATGACGCTATATTGCACGACACGCCTAAAGACGACGCCTTGGCCTGTTTCGTAACGTGGAGGCCACGCTTCGCGCTGTGACGCCGCTATAGCGCGCTATTTAGAACCCTGGATATGACTTAGCATGGGTTAGAGTGATTTGTGTCAACTAAGGTTTAATGTTTATAGATACCTGTACACGCTAGCGATCTGAGTTGTGGTATGCATAATTGTAATGGTCGCTGTCATAGTGTCATGGATGGTGGCATGGTGCTCTGATCACAAGGAATGAAACAAAGTTTCAGATTAGCTACATGACTTCAACTATGAGAGTTGAACATCAATAACTAAGGTTCTAATGGTCAGAATGAAACTAAAATTGGAAAAAGCATGCACTGCTTCGACAATATATAAGTGGAATCAGATTTGATAGAATAAACCAGTACCATGTAGCTTTAGATAGAATATTAGATGCCATTTCCTATTTTAAAGAAAAGATGCCATTGTGCATACTGAGAGTGATGTTCTATCATATGTGTGTGCTTAGTGCTCACAATCTTGTTGTCTAACGGTGTCCATCCATTTCTAAATTACAAAAGAGAGTTGAATCCTTTCAGGATGAACTATAAATGTGTCCTTGTTGATAAGGACACTAGCACTGTATATATACGTGCCTAAGAGGCTGAATTATAATCGCTCGATCATAGTCAACTTAATATTTATTGATCAAGAAAGCATGTCATGTTCGAATCTTGAGCCTTTTTGAGTTGGTCATACGACCCTCACAATCAAGAAATTTAATTTCTATCATTTTCGACATCTATTCACGCCCAAGTGGTATTGTATCTAATGGCTGTGATGTTAAATCCAAATAATAGCTTCAATATCTATATCTCAATCAAAAAGTTTATGGAACTCATAATCTCAATTGGTGGCTAGGTTGGTCTTTAGCCTGATATTGAGAGTTTGCCTGCTTCAATTGTATGTCACTTATGGACTGATCATAGCCTGCACAACTAGTCAAGTAGTCGGCTGGGCCGTCTTTGAAGATGTGCGGGGTAGGCGACCGCACATGGCCTCAAAAATTTTAGAGGCCCTAAAATTTGTCCCTTAACAATATTTTAAACGTTTAGATAACTAATTTGCACTATATCTTACGGTATAAATAATGAGTTTTTATAGTATATAACATTTTTTTTGAAATGTCTCATTATGTAATTTCGTTCAAAGCCTTAAAAAATTTCAAAAATTTAAAGACGCCCCGACCATATTTAGCAAAAAGAAAATTTGGAATGTTCATGGTGTATGCTATGTGGGAAATCATCTCAATATATTCTTCTCGCGGATTCACAAACATTTGATAGTGCCTTCGTTGGTCCGGATTCTCACTATTTTTATTCCTTTCCTGAAACGAATGTCAAAGAAGTAAAGAGACATAACTGGAGCTATTAGTCCACTAGTGAAGTTGTCACTAGTGGTATTGGTTGTTTTGAATGCATATCAATCACATTGATGTACATGACGAGTCTTCCATGCGCCGTGACTGCTTAGTTCAATAGAATGACATTCCATGAATTAATTGGGATCAATTGGATGTCAATATATAATGCATATATAAGTAGAGAATTGATGTACATGAAATTAGATGCTTCAAATTAAGGTACAAAAGCTTGGGAGAAATCAAAAGCTGTGAGGGAGGCTAGTTCATATAATCCGTTTGTTAAAATTCAATGTCAAGTTTTATGCTGGATTTCAATAGGTGTAGAAAAGTCTAGTTAAGGTGTGAGATAGCTGGTTAGCAAGCCAATCTGGTCTTGTAATTATTGATACTCCTCTCTGTAACTTCTTGTGTATTCCTTCAACTCCTTGCGAACAGGGAAGTTGAATCAGTAATACCGGTTCTACATGGCCTAGTGGTTTCAGCGTTGTTATGAAATCGCAAGGCCGTGTGTTCCAGGTTGGTGAGCGTTTGTGTATGCTGAAGTAGCATTTTCCCTAGTTGAATCAGTAATGTCACAATCATGATAGTAACTCTGATACATACGTAGATAAACCATGTTACTAAAAGTCAACTAGAGGTAGCCGCTAACTCCACTAGCCAGGTTAAATATCTATGCATGGCCTTTTTACCAGACAATAAATAACAATCTTATCATTATACTACAATATATTACATCTTTCTACGGGTTATATATATGCAAGTTTTTGTCTAAGAAAAGTTGTCCAGATTTAAATTGCATCTATGATATCAAATCTTTATCGGTTAAAGGTTTAACAACCACAATGGATTACAAAGGAAAAGAAAAAGACGCAAATAAATCAGTCAAGAAAGATATATGCTTATGCTATGACCATACGCGTGTCTTGAGATGATCCAAGATAAAAGCGAAGTGATGCCATATGATAACGCACTCTTTGGTTCCTTTTGAACTATAGACTGCCACTTCAAAGTTCAAACCTTCTAAAGTATAGCTTCAAATAAATAAAACTTGATTAGTGTTATCACTTTATTTAACTTGCTTTTTCTCATGATTTACAAAATGGAATTAGTCGGTTGGTCTACTACTCGATTTTCTTGTAGTGCTATTACAAAAAGTTAATAGTTAAAAACAATTTGACTTCTCATGGTCTTTATTACTGTATAAGATGATTACCTGAGTGAAGAGTGAAGTTAAGGTTTTGTATGTTCTATGTATGTGGAAACATCTATTGAAAGAAAAGAAATGCTAGATAATGAGGTGTAAACCAAGGAAGAAAAAAACATGAACAAGTGAAGGGTGATGGTGATACCCACCAAAAAGAATGCACACTGAAGGAAATCAGACGCAGTTAGAGCTGCGATAGATCACCATTGGAGTTATGAATTGACACCTATATATGCAGTGCATCAAAATGTTGGAAAATTCGAATCCAAAGCTTATACGATAATCGTAAATGTGCATTTGTGCTATGTCCACACATCGAACTAGAAATTGTCAAACTTCTCATGAACCAGAGGTACAAATTTCCGTAGTAGAAATCGCTTTTTTGGAAGTTTTCTTAATAGGCAAATTTGTCACTAAGTTAACCATCCATAAGCTAACTTAATCTCATAAAATGCGGCCAATCTAGAAGTAAAAATAAAGAAATATCCCATAAACTGCGATCTCAGGCATAAGTTCCATACCAGCCAAGACGATAATTCTTCAAAAGGTGTATATCGGTGAGAACACCCTGGCCCCATGCATCTTTTTGATGCCAACCGGACTCTTCCCCAAGGACCCGGCTCTAGACAATGAGCTCCTGTCCCAGTGACCTAATTAGCCAAGAGTTAGGGTCGAACCCTGGTCTCTTTCTTCAATTGGACCTCTTTGACCGGTTAACTGAGCTTTTGCGGAGGGGTGTTGCATACACGTACCCTCGGCCTTAGATGAATATCTAGTCTTGCATTCCCTTACATTTAATATATATGCATGAATATAAAAGTACACTTTATCTTTTACTTTTGTGACCTATATATAAAGGTGATGCTAATTAACTATGTCTCTTACTTTTGCTCTTTAATAAGTGGAAGAAGGAGATGAATGCTGGTGTCGGCCGAAGGGTTGTATCTCAACGAGACACCTAAGTAAGAGAATTGTTATCAATTGTTGGCTTTGCAACAGCTATTGTTTTCTTTAAACAAATTTATGCAACTCATAAATAACACATTTTGAATTTGCTTTTCAGTGCAAGTTAATTTCATGTGACTGTGCATGGAAGTGTTTTAATTCCACACTCATAACTTTTTAGTTTGAAATAACAGGCCATTCAAAAAACTATCTTTAGCATTGCTTGTGATTTTTGCTAAATATCACCTTAATTAATTTTATCTAATTTGAAAACTAAATGGTCTTTAGTTAGATTAACTTGGCTAAACTCAGAAACTACTATCAAGCTAGAACAAAGTGGCGGCATCAATGAGACGTTTGATTTATTTATTTGGTTAGGGCGAGGACTTTTTGGAAGGAGTTGTTTTTCGAGGGTTCTCGTGTGGCAGAGATCGTTTTCTTCTATGTTAGGTAATCTTGATTAATGGCGTCGCCTTGTAACGTATGGTGTTTTCTCGTCAACATTTGTTAGCTTCTTGCTAGTTCTTTTAAAAGATTTCTCAATGTTTGAAAGATTATAGAACAAGTCTTGTATCTTATTTCCATGTCTTTTAAATTAACTAAATTAACTCAAGGAAGAGAACATAAGGCATAATACAAATTTACCAAAAACCATGAGCACAATCACTTTTTTTGCCTTCACTATTAACTATATATCATGAGTCATCAACATCACATGCACCACCTTTTGCCCCTCTGTCCGTCACCTCCTTTCTTCTTTAAAAGCTTTCCTCATCTCGCTCAAATTTCTGCATGTGAACCTTCACTTCCTCCTTACTATTATCACATTTATGCACAAATCATTTCCAATCTTTCTTTCTCCTCCTCTTTTTAACTAACTTACTTTTTGAATTTAAGCCCAACATTGCCAGTGTTATTCACAATTCAACACAAGAATGGAGAATACCACAGCTCATGTCAAACTACCTAGTTCAGCTACTAACACTAGTCGTGACGACGAAACACCATTTCCAACTCAAAACCAGTCGCCTCCATCTCAATTGCCTTTGGCACGCGAATCTTTACGTCCAATCACACTCAGGGTATTTCCCATGCACAATCACATACTTGTATTTACTTGCACCATATATATAATATGCAACTTTTATATGTTTTTTGATATTATTAAAACATTTTATTTATTTATTTATTAACTTCATAAATTTTAGCATGTTATTCTTAAATATATTGCAGTTTGAAGATTTGGCATACACTATTAAGTCGCCGTCAGAAGAAGAAAATGGTCTTATTTCTCCTAAACCATATACAGATCGAATCCTTCTTAACGGAGTCAGTGGAGTAGTCCGTCCTGGGGAGTTACTAGCTATGCTTGGTCCTTCTGGGAGTGGAAAGACCACATTACTAACCGCCCTCGCTGGTAGGCTACCTGGCAAGATTTCGGGCAGCATAACCTATAGTGGACAGCCCTTTACTAGCTCAATAAAAAGGAAAACAGGTTTTGTAACACAAGACGATGTGTTATATCAACACCTAACAGTCATCGAAACATTGACATACGCTGCCCTTTTGAGGCTGCCCAAAAATCTGACTCATGAAGAGAAAATAGAGCAAGTGGAGCTCATCATAACTGAGCTTGGATTATCTAACTGTCGTGATAATATTGTAGGTGGGCCACTTATTCGAGGCGTTTCAGGAGGGGAACGAAAAAGGGTCAGTATTGGACAAGAAATGTTGGTGAACCCAAGCTTGTTGCTTTTGGATGAGCCCACGTCAGGGTTGGACTCAACCACAGCTCTACGAATAATGTCCACTCTGAAAGCTCTTGCTCGAGAAGGGAGGAGTGTGGTCACCACAATCCATCAACCATCCAGTAGATTATACTGGATGTTTGATAAGGTGGTAGTGTTATCAGACGGGTGTCCAATTTATAGTGGGCAGACGGGCCAGGTTATGGAGTATTTCAGCTCGATTGGGCATGTACCCGGGTTTAACTTCATGAATCCTGCTGATTTTCTTCTTGATCTAGCAAATGGTAATTATAGGCTTTGATTATTTCTGTTTGAATTGTCTATTGCCTTTCCATTCCAAGTATAAATGTCAAGAACACTAAAGTTTTAAACTCAATATTATTACTAGTGAGTGCATAGTTAAACTATATATGCGATAACTATATTTTATAGAGTACAAACTTATATTTGGTGTTCGTGATGCAGCATATATAATTTTTCCAATGACTACATTCTCATGTCACATTATAACTAATATGACTTTGACTTATAGCTAAAGTATTTTCAACTTGTTAGTTATCATTAACAAATATCATATATACGTTATTTTAATTACAACTATCGGTAATAATTAGGCGATATATTAGGCCCAGCCTAATTGTATAACATATGATAGATTCAGATAATCAAGGACAATATAATCTTGCATATATATGGCGTTGATGTTTTTTGTAGGTGTTTACAGGGTCTGTGGTATTGGGGCAAGTTGTTGCTAGTTCCTATTTATGTGTCTATTTTTTTTATTGGGGTTGTCGGTGTTCTTTCATGCCGTGATTAATTTACAGAGCCGTACATCTTCTAAAGGAGTTTTATATTTCGGGCCGGGTGGTTCTTTCCTGGTGGTTGCGTCTTCTAATTGCTAGCGTCTTGTTAGTTTAATAATGAATGCACTTTTCGCCAAAAAAAGTACCAACCAGTATTATCACGTTTTGATCTTATATAAGTCCCTGTTCATGCAACTTTATTTGTTAAAGTTGCAAAGGTTCCTGACTACTTTTTATAAAGCAAGAAAAACAATCAAAAAGATTGGAAAAACGTTTGACTTCTATACTTCTTTGCATGTCAACGTATAAATGTATTTTTTTTTCCTCTTCTAATTTGTTTACGGATCATTCTATGATCAAACAGTATTTATGGTTTTTTAAGAGCATTTTAATGTTCATGGTTACAAGATCTGATATGAAAAGAGACAGTATCATTCTATGAATTTTATTTGTGTCTTATAAATTTTCATTAAAACAATACAGATGTATCTCCTACAAGAAACCAAGATAATCAAGGAAGATCGAACAGGCAGGGAGATGAAAACTCCATCAAACACTTTCTAATATCATCTTACAAAAGGAACCTCCAACCTCTCGTTATAAACGATATTCATCAAAATGTCCAGGACTCGATTCAAGCCATTCAAGGGACATCACCCTCACGACGTAAGAAAATACAAACATCGTTTTTGCTCTAGCTATAGTTACATTATTATATTACCTCGATCCGATTGCACCCAGGATTTACCCATGTAGTGCTAAAAAGTAGAAAAAAGATATATAGTTGTGTTTCATCTCGAATGAAAAGGAAATCTTACCCAAAAGTTAATACAAAGTGGTCCGTTATAGCTGCAGGTTGTGACAAGCAATGGACCACAAGTTGGTGGATGCAATTTGAAGTCTTGCTAAAGAGGGGTCTTAGAGAAAGGAGGCACGAATCATACTCTAGATTAAGAATCTTTCAAGTGATGTCGGTTTCAGTCCTTTCAGGCCTTCTATGGTGGCACTCGGATTTGTCCCACTTGCAAGATCAGGTACCACGGTTGCCTTACATTGTTCTCATATCTCCACTAGTAAACATAGTACGTCGTATGTTATTAATAGCTTCATATTTTGCAGCTGACATAGATAGTGAAACTGTTAGGTTTTACAATTTAATTAACCAATTAATTACATGAGTACGCAGCGGAATAAAGAAAACATATAGAATACATTAATTAACAAGAATAGAAGAAGTGTACCTTTTAGCACGAAACGATACACCGTTTAAAGGTAACCGTAAACACCGTCTTCTATATACGCGTGTGTATAATGTCACACGCGAAACCACAAGAATCAAAGTATGATTCCTCTAAGCTTCCACACACAATACGTTCTTAGCAAACAATGAAGTATGCTAGTACTAGTAGTGTATTAGCAAACGATCAACGAATCTTGACAATCAAGTAAACCGAATGAGTCTTTGTTGTTGAAGGTCAAACCACCAAAAGACCACGAAAACCCTTTGAGGGTTTAATAAGCGATCGAACAGGGAAGGGAAGAAAACCGAAAACCTTTAAAGGTTTTAAGGTTCGGTCGAGCTAAAAACCCACAAGGACGATTTGTATTTTTTTTTGGTTTTTCAAGTTATGATTTAATGAAAACCCAAAACTCTATATATATAGTCCTCAAGGCTTTCCTAATCCCATTAGGATTATATTTTCAGCCCACCTAGGAGAAGGAGAGTCAAACCACACCCTTTCATTCTTCGGTTTTATATATTTAGTCCCTTAACTCTTTAAATGACTAATATTTAATATTTGTTAACATTTAACGATCGTTTGCTAAACACACTATTTAAACATTGTTTACGTATAACGTGTGCGTCCCTTTAGGCTCGTATAATTTCCGGACATATACTTTTATATAATGACCATATTCCAACAGAAACTACAAGCGATTTATACGCGCACACCATTAGAAACTAGACACGTGTTGATTTACATATATATTACTCCCTCCGTCCCACATTAAGTGTCCACTTGACTTTTTCAAAGTCTTTTTTCTTCAACTTTGACCTTAATGATTTCTTCTTATGTTATATGATACTTGATGCAAGATATATGAATGGATAGAGTTTTGAATATATTTTTCGTTGGTAGAATTTTCGTTCAATATTATATAACACAAACAAAAATATTTATGGTCAAAATTGAGGAAAAAAGACTTAAAAGATTCCATTGTGGACACTTAATATGGGACGGAGGGAGTATTGATCAATATATGTGGGCTAGTGGTATCAACAATCAAAGGTCGATTGTCAAAAATTGCTTGTGGGTTGAAATAAATACAACTGATACATACGCGGACACCATTAGAAAGCAGACACGTGTAAAAAGATACAATTATCAGATGTGCCACATCAGTTGCAGACTGCGGGTTCAACAAATTATCTTTGTGTATCCGCCAATCTATTATGTATTAGAGGTTATATAAAATGTACTTGGGTTTGGGCGGTTTGGACTAGAATTATGGCCATACCACTAACTTGGTTTGACATCTTTTCAAGCAAAACCATTTTTCAAACTAAACCAGCCAAACCACCTGAAACCTGTTTGGTCCAGTTGGCTTAGCTGTTTGAGACGAAAACTTCTCTTATCTTCACATGTCGCTAATTATGTTAAATTAGAAGAACGCACAACCCTCCTGGGATACTATTATTTCTCAAGTAATGATACGAAATTGAACGTATTCTGGGTCCTAAAGTAGAATTCATTTTAAAATTTATGTTATTTTAAAGTAAAGTATAATGAACTATAAGTGACTTTCAATCTATGTCATTTTAGATGATGCGCCACAGGATCGGTTTATTTATTTCTCACCTTTTTACCTATGTTTGTTAAATATTCATATCACTGTATGTGGTATTTGATTTTTAGCTTTTTATCCGAGTATGTTACAATTATTGCAGGTGGGACTCCTCTTCTTCTTTTCCATATTTTGGGGGTTTTACCCTCTATCCAATGCCATATTCACTTTCCCTCAAGAACGGCCCATGCTAATAAGAGAACGTTCCACAGGAATGTATCGACTCTCCTCATATTACTTTGCTAGAATGGCAGGCGATTTGCCAATGGAACTAGTCCTTCCAACCGTATTTGTGAGCGTCACATATTGGATGGGTGGTCTCAAACCTTCCCTTTCCACATTCATGCTAACAATTCTAATCATTCTTTTCAATGTGTTGGTTTCACAAGGACTCGGGTTAGCACTAGGTGCCATACTAATGGATCTAAAACAAGCAACCACCTTATCGTCAGTGGTCATGCTAGTCTTTTTGCTTGCGGGTGGTTACTATGTTCAAAAGATTCCACCATTTATCTCATGGTTGAAGTACATCTCGTTTAGCCATTATTGTTACAAGCTTTTAGTGGAAGTGCAATACACAAAAACTGAGGTTTACGAGTGTGGAATTGGTGTTCACTGCAAGGTTTCCGATTTTCCAGGGATTAAATACTTGGGCATGGGTAATTTGTGGTGGGATGTAGCTGCTTTGGGTGTCATGTTGATTGGGTATAGGCTTATTGCCTATGCAGCATTGAGGATGAGAAAGTCTTACTAGTTGACTATTTATAGCTTATAATGAAATGTATTTGTTTGTGGAAAAGAGGAAGCGTACTGTTGATCATAATAATCCGTATATGTTGGCATTAGCCGAAAAAATGATCTAACTATATGTCAACCTTCTCTATATATGCTTCATTGTGGTACATCCTGAGCACCTTCTACTCTTTCGCCGATCATTGTTCAATTTCTTGTGAACAATGAGTTGATAATAACGTTCAGAAAGTGCATGCAGAAAACATGTTGGGCCAGTTGGTAAGTGTTAACAGACCAATATGGCCCAGAAAATTTGTGATGGTAAATTAGCAATTCACATAACGCAACATCGATAAGTCCAAGTAAGACTATATATAAAAGCACAGGTCAATATCTTAAAACACTTGTGCGACAATTCGACAAACAGTTTTTATGTACGCTAGCTTAAGCCGTATAAATTTCATATATTTCTTTGTAGGTAAATGACGATGTTAGTAATAGGCACAAAAATCCGTATGCTAACTACTATACGCTAACTTTTTATTGCCTTTGATGAGTGTTTATTTGTTGTGCTTCAGCTGGACGTGTCAATATTAGATAATGTGTTTGTCACAGTTATTGTCGTTCAACGTCGAATTATGAAATATTTAGCTGGACGTATCAATCTTTAGTTACGTCCTTCGTATTAAACTTTTCCATAGCTAGTTTAAACTTCATACCGCGTGTCAGCAGGAGTCATGAGTTCTGTTTTTTTGTAAGGTCGTTTAAACCATCTTGTACTTAAACTTTGTAACGTTTTGTGAACTTGGTTGTGCATGACTGGCCCTTGATTCCCGGGCGTCTTTGGCCCGCTAATAGCTATATTTCCTAAAAAGTCTAGCAGTTCAAGTGGGCCGTTATTCACTCTTATTTAATTTGTTACTTAGTACTGGAGGTGTACAAAACCGGTTTTAAAAAGAATCGAACCGGTTTTTTAACCGAACCGGTTTTAGTCAACCGGTTTGTAAACCGGTTTTGGCCTAAACCGGTTCGGTTCTAAACCGGTTTTCCCATCCAAAATCTTGAACCGATACGAACCGGTTACGAACCGGTTCAAACCGGTTTACCGTAAACCGGTTTGAGTAATGAATTTTTTTTCCAATGGGTGAGTGTGATGACATCTAGTATTAGCTTTTGCCTTCTACCCTTTAATTATTAAATGACATCTAGTATTAAATGTATAAAATATAGTTATTAAATATGGCATGTACCCTCTAGTACTTCTTTAGTTTCTTAGCCTGCAATTGGTTAGAAAAAGAATACAAAAACGTGGCCATTCAATGACACCCTGTCACTCTGAAAATCACATGTCACGTGTTAACCTTTCTAAAAAAAACCGGTTCACAAATCGGTTTATAAACCAGTTCACAGCCTGGTTCGGTTCAAACCCGGTTTCAAACCGTTGGTATTTAAAAAACATGAACCGGTTCATAAACCGGTGGTTCAGTTTGGGTCAAACCGGTTTTCAAAAAATCGGTTTAAAAAAAACCGATTTCGGTTTTTTTCCCGGTTCGGTTCATAAACCGGTTTTTTTGCCCACCTCTACTTAGTACTCCAAAATCATTGTTCTGATCTTCTAAAACGTGAATGTTACTAAATTCTTAAATGTTTACTATTATTCATTAGTTTTTACAAATGAGTAGTGATTGACATGCTGACATTCCTAATTTTATGATGAAGAAAGATTACCGTATGCTTGGCAAGATCAATGCTAAGTTTGAGGAGAGATAAATTATACAATGCATGTGCTTAACATTGATTAGATTAAACACAATACATGCGTTAAGCATCCAAATCATTTCCCTATATGAATACCATTTTCTAGGTAATGTCAACTTCTTTGTAAAAGACGTATATGTTATGATCACAACTCATTATCATTCCAAAGCACACACAAAAGCAAGATATAAACAATCTTAGGGGTGTTTCTTTTTTTTTAGCATTAAGTGCTCTCTAGATAACTTGTCTAGTTTGGGAAAACGTGTCTGGATCGAGATGGAGGTATGTTGTTTCTTTTTTTCTGCTAATGGAACATCTGAAAACCAATATGACCATTATGCCCCGAGTTCTAAAATATTTGTTGAAAACAAAATAGAACCAAATGTTTTAACACCTCAATTACAGTAACAACTTTAAGATCAAAAACCAAAAACACAAGACCCATATCAAATTTGATGTATCACTTCTATATTTTTAACACAAAACAATACACACTGACAAAATAAAAGACAACACACATCATCAAAACAAAACCCAAAAATATATAGTAGAGAAAGAACACGGGAGCCATATGAAGGATCTCCGGTGTGGAGTCTCGGGCGTGGATAAGTGACGATGTGGATGAGTGATCGATGGGGTTTACATGGTAACCGATATGTACTCTACAACTCTACTGTAAGAGTTTTGAGATCAAATGTTTAACCATAAACAAAATTAAACTTTAACAATAACATTCTATATTATATTGAGACATGTGGATGAGGTTGTATTAAGGAATGAAGAATTTGAGAAGAAAAAATATGTACAGATCTACTTTGAATATAGAGAGGAGAAAGAAGAAGATGAGGATATTTTAGTAAATATAGATAAATGTGAACATGTATGAGCATCTGGTTTGGGAGACCCACATATTTTACCCTCCCCCAATTCAGAGATTCTAAGCGGAAGAAATAGGAAAAGAAACAAGAATATATAATTTGGTGGACCCATATTCTTTCCCTGGGAGCCAATAAGTTGAAAATAAACAGCCCCTTAGTTTCGGTGTTGAACTTTGCAAGTTTATGGTCAAAATTTTGAATAGATTACATGTACCAAACGATTATCCGTTCATAGTAACAACGATGTATAGTAGCGTTTGTACGCGTAATTTTTCTTATGTATATATGGGTGCGGGTAAGTGAGAGTTGAAATAATTAATGGTTTTTATTGTAAATAAGTATTAAAATATTGAATACATTGTGTTGCCTTTTTGAAGTAGTGGTATTTTAGTCCAACAATTCTAAGTTTTTCTAAGTTTTAATGAAAACATATTCGTACTTTGTATATAGTATAAATATAGATAAGTAAGACCGTAAGAGTATCTTAGTCTAACAACATTACTTCATTTTAAGGAAAAAATAAATTAATGTTTTATATGTTTATAAAGTATATAGATATAGTGCATCATGTGTCAATAAAGATGAATCCTTTTAAATGAACATCAACCGGAGATATTAAGCTATTTGGTTAGTGACTAAACATGATTGAATTAGAGGTTACTCTCGAGTCAGATTCATTGTCTTTAGTTCACGCATTCCATAACTAATCTATACCTGTACAGATTATGACCATGCGTTCATATATTTTATCAAATGACTTCCTTTTAATATTTCTAACGGGTCATTTTAGAAGAAAGGAGAATAATGTAGCTTAACGGATAGCTTCATGAGAATTGCGATGAACTGACAATATGGTGTTATATTATAAGGCGATGTTCTCGATTTTGCGTTTGTTATATATAGTCACGAAGATATCGTATGATATTGAACGATACTAGTAATGGATTATACGGCTCTAGAAATAGTGATGTTCATCGGTTCGGTTTTAGGGTTTTCGGGTTATATGATTCAAATTTATCGGTTTGAGAATTTTTGAAGCTAAAACCATAATCAAATCAAACCAACTTAATCTAGAAGTCATAAACAAAAATTAGATTAACAAATCAATAGGTCACATAAGTGCTTAAATAAATCAAAATAAAACTTGAGTCTAAGGGCATTCACTATGAAAGGTTTATCAAAAGCTTTATAGTAAAAGATAAAGATGTTTATAAATTTTTTAATCATAGTGGGGTGAAGTTTATAATAACATGGAATGAAATAGGTCCAAGATTATGAACCTTTTCATCACAAACAAATGTGAATAACTCATTTAATGTTTTATATATTTTATAAAGTCTTAACAAGTTTGTAATAGTGAGAAAAGGTTTATGAATTAATAATAATAGGGATAATTACTTGAAAATGTATCATACTTGTCACTTTTTGTTATTGTGCGTATTGAACTTTTTTTTCTTATTATATGCACTGAACTTTCAAATTTCGACCTTTGTGTGTATTTTGCCACTATTTTGGCCATGTAAAATGACCATTTTACCATTCGAGTTTTAAAAAAAGTAAGGGTAAAATGGTCAAAAATACACACAAAGGTCGAAATTTGAAACTTCGATACACAAAATAAGAAAAAAAAAGTTCAGTACACACAATAACAAAAAGTGACAAGTATAATGCGTTTTTAAGTAAGAGTTAAGTACATAAATCGTCCTTGTGGTTGTCCCGAAATTGTAACTTTCGTCCTAAAAATCCTGAAATTACACCAGTCGTCCCTGTAGTTGTTCATTTTGAGTTGACCGGTCCTTTGACCCTAACTCCATCCGTTTTTTCGTTATCTTTTCCTCTCATCAGGGGTATTTTCGACAGATCACAATAATTGCCCCCTGAAGGACTAACGGTGTTACCCCAACACTCCCACATAAGATCTCCCGCCAAACCCCACTCCTTATAACTCCCTCGATACATCGCCCAATTTCCACTTCACCCAATCCAAAACTACTACCAAGAACCCTAACATGTAAGGTCAATGGCCTTATGTTTTTGTGAGCTTCCGGCAGTCATCCGAACATCCTGGACTGATACTAATCTAGGTTGCAGGTTCCTTGGCTGCCCAAAGATTGAAGGCCAACGTTGTATTTATTTTCAATGGTTGGATCCTCCTATGTGTCAAAGAGCTATGTTCATAATACCGGGTTTGTTGAGGGCGAGGAATAGGATAGAAGCTAACATGATGGTGCTTGTGCAAGCAAACAGGAACTTGAAGAAGTATTTGATTTTGAGTTGGGTGGCATTTGCCCTTTTCCTACTTTTATCTTAGGTCTAGTGGTTGTTTAGTGGTTCTGTGTTGGTGTACTTTGATGGAAGTTGTAGTATGATGATGTAGATTTATGTCTATGATCTTAGATGATCTTGTTTGTTGTTGTCTGATGTTGTTTATGTAAGAACCAATGGTTTTGGTATATCAGTAATGGAAATTGGTCTCTATTATATACATTGTATTGTTTAGCATTTGGTTTTGTTTAATGGTATTGTAAGAACCCTGTTTGACTTTAGAAGTCAAACTCAGTAACAATAGCAACACAATGTACACTCTTAATAACAGTTGACTTTAGAAGGTCTAAACATAAATTTAATACTTGTAACCAAACATAGAGTCAACCAAACAAAATACTTCTAACCAAACACAAACCAAACACAGAGTTATTGCATGACAACTAGAGTTATAATCCTAACTACATGAAAGTAAACAGAATTCATATTGTTCAAAGATCCACAAGTTTCTTGGTCTTTCTTTGTGATCCAGAAGCTGGACCTGCTATTAGTCCCTGAAAACCTTGCCTTGGTCCTTGTTTTGATGTGCTTTGTGTTGCACTGGGTTGACTTAAGGCCTTCCTTGCACCAGAGACCTTCCTTGCATCAGCAGTTTGACCAGAGACCTTCCTTGCACTAGCAGCTTGACCAGATACATTTGTTGCATTAGCAGCTTGACCAGAGACCTTCCTTGCACCAGCAGCTTGACCAGATACATTTGTTGCACCAGCAGCTTGACCAGAGACCTTCCTTGCACCAGCTTGACTAGAACCACCACCTTGACCCCTGCAGCCTTTCCTGTTATGACCCACATTGCCACATTTACCACAACTGACTGACTTGCCCTTCCTAGAAAGCTTGCCTGATGAAGCACTTTGACTTGCAATCTCATCATTTAACTTCTTCCTCTTCTTTAGTGGCCTGCCAATTGGGGGTTTGTACAAAGGTGGTATTATGACTGTTCTAGACTCAACTACTGGCCACATATCCCTTCTATTACATGAGTTGACCTTGAATGAGTATACATGTGCCCTTGTTTCAAGTCTGTAAGCAGCATGAACCCATTGTTCAGGTATACCAACTCCCATTAAATTCTCAGACATGTTGTATATTGCAGCCACAACATGTTTACATGGTATTCCAGTCAGCTCCCACTTCCTACAAGAACATACCCTTCTATCCATGTTAACAACATACTGATCCTTGTAAGGCCCAGTTACTTGATATAAAAAACTTTCATTCATGTGACCATTGTAACTCCGTAGCCTTTTTTATAGCATCAAACATTTTTGTCACAAAAGGAGTAAGTGGTCCAACAGTTTTAGCTATCACTTTCTGAACTACCACAATCTTCTTCATCAAGTACTCTCTGATATATTCCAAACAAGTAATGATTGGTTGATCTCTGCCATCAACTAACTGCCTATTGAACACCTCACAGATGTTGTTTATTAGTAGATCACATTTGGCTCTACCTGTTAAACAAATGACACACTATATCACCTATGATCCGATTCTTATTGGTTTTTGTCCATTGTGAGTTACTTAATTACCTGAAAAATAGGCTTTGCTCTATTGTTCTAATGGAATCTTCATCAACCAATCATAAGCATCAGAGTTGAATGACTTGAGCTCACCCATCTTTTTCTTGAATTCACCTTCAGAAGTGGCTTTGGCTGCATTCCAGAGCATCTCCTTGTACACACCTCCTTTAAACTGTGACTTCATATTCTCATGAATATGCCTAACACAGTACCTGTGTTCAGCACTTAGAAACACACTTGCAATGGCTTGTATAAGTCCTTGTGGACAGTTAAGGTTAAGGATGTGATTAAAACTGTACATTTGCTAAGTTTACATAAAACATGTGGAAACTAGAAGGGGGGGGGGTTGAATAGTTTACACATTTGTTTTACGTTTTAAAAGTTTACTATCAAAAAGGTATAGATCCGACCCCCCCCGCCCCCCCCCCCCCCCCCCCCCCCCCACCCCCCCCCTCCCCCCCCCCCCCCCTCCCCCCCCGCTCCCCCCCCCCCCCCCCCCCCCCCCCCCCCCCCCCTTCCCCCCCCCCTCCCCCCCCCCCCCCCCCCCCCCCCCCCCCCCTCCCCCCCCCCCCCCCCCTCCCCCCCCCCCCCCCCCCCCCCCCCCCCCCCCCCCCCCCCAGAGTTATATGTTTAATCAAATAACAATATGAACAAACAATAACTATTTAAATCAAAACTAAATAACTACAATAATAAAGTAAAGAGATAAGAAAAGAAACAACCAAACCAAGATACCAAGATTTTATAGTGGTTCGGCAACGAAGCACCTCTTCGTCCTACTCCACTCCTCGAGTATCCGACTCGAGATTTCACTATGTCAACAAGCTCCCTTTAGGCGGAGAAAACCGTTTACACGTCGCTTACATTATTTTCCGACACTAAGCTAAATGTCGAGTCCTAATCCTAGCTAGAACCAATCTACCACTTCACAAGATATACACACTCACAAGATCTACACTATCGGATCTACACAATATCCGAATCATACAAATACACAAGCTAAATACAATAGAGTTTTGGTACTTAGAAGAAAAGAGGAGAGATCACTAATTAACACTTCGTTTCTTGACGAATACGAGTGTTCTTCTCTTGCACTTGAATGAGAGGACGAGATGCTGAGAGATAAATACAATAGAGGTTTGATACTTAGAAGAAAAGAGAAGAGATCACTAATTAACACTTCGTTTCTTGACGAATACGAGTATTCTTCTCTTGCACTTGAATGAGAGGGAAGAGATGGGAAGAAGAGATTAGATCACTTGAAACAAATCTAAGTATGTTAGTGATCAAGAGTTTTAGTGAGAGAAATAAGGTTTAAAGATATAAAGAAAAGACTAAAAAATTTCGTGCAAAAAGGAATGTTTTTCTGCTGGGAATGGAGCAGTATTTATAGGCAGGGAATTCCAACGGCTCTCTGGGGGCGGTCCCGGCAGTCCCTTATATATAAGGGGGCCTCCAGGCCTATAAGGGGGCCGCCGCCTAGACTCCGCTCTCTTTTTTGTCTTTTTGTGGGAAATGTTGTATCTGTTATGGAACCTTCCGTTTTGAAGGGAAATTTGAATGTCAAATTTTAAGTTTTCAATAAAACTTTTTATTTTAATTAGCTAATATTTTGTAAAAGTGTTTTTGAGAAAATACTTTTGTAGAATTAAAAGTGAGGATTAAGAGAAAAATATTTTCTTGATCACTAATCATGCTTAATTATTTTGTTTGTCCATACCTTAAGTGATCACTAATCTTAGAAATGAAATTTTACATTCAATAATTTGTAAACATTTATTTTTATTGTAAACGTTTTTACATTTTATTATTATCAAAACGTTGAGAGGTCGAAAATATAAATAAAGTTTTTAGGCATTATTTGTATTAACAATCTCCTCATTTTTTATGATGACAAAATATAAACTCATTTTAAATAAAATTAAAGATGTCAAATTATTAAATGAATTATGTTCCATTTCTCCCCCTTTTTGTCGAATTCAAAAAGAATGATCGCCGAGTTGTTGAAGGAAGAAAGAAATCGACGATATCAAGACTCCCCCTTGATGTATGCTCCCCCTTGTTCGGGGCACCAAAAGATCGATCTTATGAAAATTGTTTTTGCTACAAAACAAAGTTAGAGGTACAAGTGCAAGACAAATATCTTTCAAGTTAACACATTAAATCAAAAGAAGAGTTTCATTTCACCAACAAGAAACTCATACATGAGCACATTTAATTAATACATTCATGCAAGATAAAATAAGAACTAATACAAGATAAAGAGAAACAATACTACATAAGTCTTAAATGATTCATGATTTATAGAGAATGACTTTTTAAGCAAAAGGTTTGGGGTTTCACGTTTATGAAAACATTTAGATATTTTTAAGGTGGAGGTGGAAAGTGTGAAGTGATTGCGGTAGTGTGAAGATATTCAAGATGAGCAAACATGATATTCATCTCATCTCTTAGGGTGAAGAAAATGTTTCGGTTATGAGAACAACAAATGCAAGTTGACCCATGATAGTCATGATAGTTGTAGAAAAGAGGATGACCCATGATAGGTGGTTAAGATGGTGGTGATGGAGTGTCATGAATGTGATCAAGAGGAGTGATTGGGGACAAAGAAAGTATGATATTTAAGGAAGGGTGACTTTGAAGTGGTTGAGGATTTAGAGGTCTAGGAGAAACATCCAAAATGTTGTCAATAAAGGGGTTCAAGCAATGAAGAGAAGTTGGTTCATGTGAAGATGGTGGTGAAATTTGAAGTTTTGAGTGAAAGGAAGAAGATGTGTTTTCTTGACTTGATGATGTTTGATTAGTGGATGTGGTTTTTGATGGTGCATTTGGAGGAGTTGGAGATGAGGAGGTTGTTGTAGGAGAAGGTGTGGTGGTGATATCTTCATCACTAGATATGTTGACAAATAATTATCTAGGAGGGATTATGGTGAGTTTGATTTTCTTGGAAGGATTAGATGAGGAAGCATTGGTGGAATTCATGGTAGAATGAGGTGATGAAGATGATGATAGAAGAGAGTTCATGATTTAAGGTGGAAGAAATTAATTGAATAAATAAGGCATGGGGTTTGAAGATTTAGATTCCAAAAGGTGTTTGTCAAAATGCAGAAATTATAGCTGTGCCTAGATGGGATAGTGGTCAACTGCACAGAAATTCAGAAGGTCACAGTAGAAGAATCCGTGACCTCTGATGGCGGTCCCTTAATTACTGGCGGTCCCATATATATTGGGGGGCCGCCCAGTATTTTAGGGGGCCGTTTTCTGGAGACAGAAAACTTTTTCCAGAATTTCCTGATATGCTTGTATTTAAAAATTTCTAAATTTCCCTTTTTCAGTCAATCCTATCTCATCATGAATCATCTAATACTTATTATCCAACTTCACAATATCAACTATCTTGAGTTCTATGAGGGAAGCATATGTAGGCAAATTTTATCAAAAGATAAGCATGCATAATATCATATATATATAGCAAAGAGTCTATCGAGGTGCATGCAAGCATTGGTTTAGGATGATAAAATTGAAAGATCATCCATGGCAAGCTAAGTTGCCCATACTAAGTACTAAGTTACTAATAAGTAGCATAAGTTTAAACACCTAATCATAATAGATTAGTAAATAATATAGATAATAATGTCATAAAGCAATTTCCCTCATTGCTCACTTCTTCATGTTTCTCCACAACCTTCTAAGACTTTTTCCGATTGACCTTACTCCACCACGATGCTCATCTCGTAATTGTACTTGACGGTTGATGATTTTGGTTTGGCGGGTGTAAAATGGTTCAAGGTCAGGGTCAATGTTAGGTGGGTTTTGAAAGACTTGAGGAACTTGATTGGTTAAAGAATTGACATAACGAATGGGGGAAGGAGTACTTGCACGCGAGGTCCCTTCGTCATTCCCATCGTCATCATCATCGTTGAGATGAGATGAGGATGGTTGATCGAAGGCGGAAGAAGAAGAAGTGGAATGACGACCTCTTCTCGTGCCACGATCATATATATATATATATATAGAATGTACTCTGATTATCCCTGTGATTTAGGAGATCTAGTTAGGTCTTATCTTGTACAGGGCTCCTTGTGCTATAAAAGGAGTCCTTAGGTTAAAGTAGAAGATATACATTCATATTAACACATTCTACACATAGACTTTCTCATAGCTTTAAGGTTTTGTAAACCCTAGTACTGTCAGAGTACTCGTATTATTCTCTTAATAATATTAAAGCTTTTTAGTTATTCACTATTTTCATTTCATTGTTATCTTCTTGATCACTAAAGGTTAGATTCCGCATAGCCTTTGGTGAAACACTTCAACAAAGTTTCTCACATTATTATCTTGTGATTACCAAGGTAATAATAACCTTATAACCTAAGGCAGTAGATCTAGAGTTTTGGGACTCAACAGATTTCAGTTTGGCGGGTGTAAAATGGTTCAAGGTCAGGGTCAATGTTAGGTGGGTTTTGTAAGACTTGAGGAACTTGATTGGTTAAAGAATTGACATAACGAATGGGGGAAGGAGTACTTGCACGCGAGGTCCCTTCGTCATTCCCATCGTTATCATCATCGTTGAGATGAGATGAGGATGGTTTATTGAAGGCGAAAGAAGAAGAAGTGGAATGACGATTGGTATGTGTGTAATTACACATACCTTTTACCTAATAAAACGGTCATAAACGACCAAAAACGCACATAAAATGCCATAAATATGCTTGTTTTTGTGTTTGTACCGTGCAGGTACTAGATATTCACTAAAGGACAAAAACAAAGCCAAACCGGACAAAACCGAGAGCGGAATTGGAAAGAGCGCAAAAAACCGAGGCCAAAGGTGCAAAAAGGATTAAAAACGGTGCTAAAACGGATATTTCCAGATCGACTCGACAACGTTTGTGCATTTAATGAAGTCAAGACGAAGTCAAAGTCAACCCCGGGATACGGCATTGGAAAGGGCATGGAAAAACAAACCCAAAACCCTATCATGAAAAAATGGGCCGACCCGTACCCATTTTAGTGGGCCTAGTCAGCCCACTATATTTAAGCATAACCCTTTTAAACCTTTAAGCCCTTAGTCTAATTATTAAAAGCCCAATCCCTTTTATTAACTTAACCGAGCCCATTTCACTTTTTAATTTAACTCAGGCCCAAGTTGCTTAACCAAATAGCCCAATCCAACACTCGTTAATCCCAACCCTTTTATACTTACACCGTTAGTCCTTCAAGGACTAACATTGTTAGTCCAAAAGGACTAACGGTGTAACACTCACAAAACTTCAAGGACCATCTATGGAGGATACAAGGACTAACCTTGCAATATCATTACACACTATGAGGGGCCAAGGTTGCCAATACCACAAACTTCACCCCTGAAACAGATACAAACAGAACAACCCTACGTTTCCCGCCAAACCCTTGCCCCACACTGTTCACTGTCTCTCTCACTCCCTCTGCAACACCACGACAAAAACCCAACACCCAAACAAACCCATCACTCTCACAAACCCCACCCCCACATGGCTTATGTACACCTTGGCAATCCCTTAGAGTCTTATTGGTTAAACGAAATCAAGGGTATGGATTGAAAGGATTGGGGACCAAGAAATATTGAAGGGCCAGGATGATGGTTTGAACTCTCTCACTCAACAAACACAACAAACACAAAGCTTGAAGACTTGCCAGCTTATATAAAGAAGAAGAAGACATAAAACAAGATATGTAGGATGTAGGAGTAGTTATAGATTAGTTTTAATGTTTTTTCTAGCTTAATGCTTTATTTTAATTCTGTCATTTTAATTTTAATCTTGTAAACTTGTCTTTTTTATGAAATTTAAGTTTTTTGCAAAAAAAATTTTTTTTGTCTTTTGAATGCTCTTAAACTGTTATTTGTGCTCTTGCTTATTTATGCTTAAAGAGTGCTTATTTCTGTGTCTTATTGCCTAGTTATGCTCACTCTTGCTTGTTCATCATTTGTTGCCAAATACATTAGCTTACATCAGTTTTTCACAAAAACTCAGTCAAAAGCCAATAAGCTCTAGCTTATTCGCTTGGGGCTTTTTAATAGTTAAAATCTGTTTTCAATCCTTCAATTAGTCATTTTAAATAAGTCTTCATAAAAAACTTATATGTTTTAGGTTAAAATCAGTTTAAAAATGAGCAACACCCTTTTAAATGGGTGTTTGGGTCAAGCCTTAAAACGGGTCAAATAAGGTAAAAATTGCTCTTGGCTTTTGGGTCAGTTTAATCTAGTTTTAACTTAGTCTATAAGACATTAGTATTAAGTTTTGTAAGTGTAAAATCAAAATTTTAAGTTCAATGGACCATTAGCTTAAGTCTGTGTTAATTTGAATTCCTAATCCAGCTTATTTAGTTTAAATTTGGTTAAGTGATTATTGTTAGCATTTTTATACTTGTTGAAGTTCACAAATACAGTAGATATAGGTTAGCATAAGTATGCACTTGTCATTTGAACTTTTAGTATAAATCTGTTAATTTTTTTTTCAGTTTTAAAAAGCTTTTCGAGTCAATTTTTAATCACAAATTTAAGCTAGTTATAGTTACATTTAAAACCTGAAATTTGTTTTATAAGCTCATTTGTGGGTGTTCTTTATCTGTTTTAACATGTTTTCTATTTTTGAACTTATTTTCTTGCTTATTTGAAGGCTGCATAAGCCCTTTGTTTCTTTAAGATAAAACCAAAAAAGTAGCATACCCACTGTCACAGCCTCTTTAACAAGCCCTTTTCTTGACTTATTTGAGTTTTAATCCCATTTGCATTTGCTGATTCTTGTAGCCAATAAGCTATTTTTTAAGCCTATATAAGCTGCTAGATGTAAGATGCCCTTTTTGTTGCTTAAATTTAAGCCCCAACTTGTCCCTTAATCTGTTGGTATGCAATGAGTAGCCCATTAGCTTAATTGATTTTTCTAGCTTATCTGTTGGTTTTCACTTGCTTATTTTTGTTTTCATTAGCTTATTAGGTATAGGTGGTCATATTTTTTAGCTTAGTTAGTTGATTGTTTGCTTATTGAGCTTAAAAGCTAGCAACAGTTAAGCCTTTCTTAGGACTTAGTGTAAAAAAAGAATTCTGC